>CM053269.1:28551171-28688988 GCA_028583415.1 Protea cynaroides
GTGAGTTAACTGGACAGGATCACCAAAAATTCATAAAATGATATTTTCAAGCTTAAATTTCTCCATTCTTTCACCTACACCCAACAAACATAAAATCAACATTAAATACCCGAGAAGCATCATAAATAGAATAAGAGATGTACATTTTATGCCCTAAATTCACACATAAAATGTGTTCATCATACATCACCTTACAAAGATAGCTTGTTTCATCTCAATAAGGCCTTAGTATACTTTGGACGGATTGGAGAGTCTATACGTGGATAATATAGTCAGACTCCATGGTATACCTGAGAACAGAGTATTAGATAGAGATCCTTGCTTTACCCCTAAATTTTGGCAAAGACTATAGACAGCTATGGGAACAAAACAGAAGTTTAGCACAGCATTTCATCCTCAGATGAATGGTCAATCAAAGAGGACTATTCAAATTTAAAAGATATGCTCTGATCCTTGCCATTGATTTCAAGGGGGCTTGGGACAAGAAGTTACCACTGATTGAGTTTGCTTACAACAATAATTATCAGGCTACCATACAGATGTCACCCTATGAGGCATTGTACGGTAGGAAGTGTTAGACCCCTCTATTTTGGAGCAAAGTTGGTGAACAAGGAATAGTAGGGCCAGAATTCATTGAAGAAACCTGTCAAGTGGTAAATAAGATTAAAGAAAGAGTGAAAACTAATCAAGTTTTGTCACAGCGAAATCGAACGTGAAATCCAAGTCATCCAAGAGACAACCTGAATCTTTCAGCGACGAACAACCAAAATGATTTACCAGCAAACTCTACAGTCTACATACACAATATCCACCAAGAGACAACCTGAATCTTTCAGCGACGAACAACCAAAATGATTTACCAGCAAACTCTACAGTCTACATACACAATATCCACCAGAATCAATAGTAGATAATAATAATAATTATAGTAGAATATTATAGTTATAGCAGAATCATAAAGATGAACTATATGCCAACTAATATTACTTTAATAACATAAGTTTGTCATCTATTTTATTTGTTCTACAATATCCATAGTTCTATATACATCCCATATTACATAACCAGAGTAAATCCGAATAGGATCCTATCGATAGACCAAACCGTCTTCTATCTATAGAATCCAGGAGTTGACTCAGGTCCCGTAGATACAATCCCTACAGGTACAGTCCTTGATGTGATCTCTGAGAGGGACCCCACCAAGAGAAGTATCCTTAGCATCAGCAGGATCCATAGCTGTGTTGGCAGTAGCGGTACCTGCAGACAAAGCTAAAAAAATTTTGATATCGAGGGGTGAGCTCACATCCCAGCTCAGTGAGGAATCAGGTATCCAATCCAATCTTAGGCAATAATTTATGAATGCAGTACAAAATCAAATAAATAAGCAATTGTGAGTGTCATACAAGTGTGTATGCAAATCATGGTAGATCTGTACCCTAGTAAGGATCTTGTCCCATACCCCACTGCCTCAGCATATACACCTGTACTCTACCGCTTGAATGCTCCATACCCTACCGCCTGGATTATTTATACCTGTATCCCACCCCTGAGTACTGCATACCAAATTATATTCCCCTCCCTAAAGCATAAATCACTTGACCAAATTGATGCATGATGCATGAGCATGTTATTAATATGGTTACACCCAAGCGGAGATCTCTGTTCTACTCCCATGGACTGACCATGTCCCCTATAAGGTGTAACTGGACATATGGCCATGTATCGTGTCCCCATACATTACATGATCATATACCCTACATAATCATATCCAAACAATCATTCAATCATCATGGTATGTGCACGCAATAAGTAAAACTATACTCCACCAGAAATCCCCGTTCCACTCCCACAGACTGACAGTGCGCATTCAAATAGTCTTCTAAAGTAGGACCTGCATTATCAACTAAAAATATTTGTCGTCAAAAGGGTGAGCACACATCATGGCTCAGTGAGTAAATAAAAGAATACGTAAACATATGCATGCATTAAATTCATATCTTTGGTCTGGTTTTAAGTTTGCAACTGTGCTATAGAAAGGATTAGCAGCCATCGCATCTTTACACACGGGTGTGTAAGCCCACCCAATAAATCAAACACCATTGTCGTCCACATCTACCCCACCATGGAATAGAGATAGAGCTAACGTATCCAGATCACACACAGTCAATATTTCTCCTAATGCCCTGCCCATACCAACATGTAAGTCCCTATTGGCAAGGGCTTCCAAACTGGGCTCGCAACTAACCAATCCTAATGTCATTTAAATATATCCAAGGCCTCACCCCAGCATCCCTTAATACATCCATAGAGATAGAGCTAAGGCCCCCTGACAGAGTTAAAGACCACAAGGTCCAAGACCACCTCCCCTGATGCCCTATGACGTAATAGTTCTGCTAAGTTAATGGCAATATGATGATGTCAATGTGAAGCATCGTTTAGGGATCAAACACCCTTCCCCACACAGCACACCAACCACACTCACAAACATATGTTTATTCCTATCATCATCCATCAAAATAGTAGAAACAATAAAGTAAATATGCATGAACAGGAATAGCAATAATATTGGATGACATGTGAGATGCACATTACGAGCATACAAGCATAGACTCATTCATAGCATTGAACGAATGAAATAAACATAGTTTATTATTATCTAATTAGTTTAGGTCTTGTTCTCTCAATTTTTAAAGATATTTGATCTCCTTCTAAGCCTTGCAAATCTCTTTGAATCAATTTAACAACCTAGGAATTATATGAATTTAAGTTAGAGTTCATTTGTAACAAGTTACAGCAGTCGAAAATCAAAACAGATCACTGATAGGTGACTGATTGGTCATGTGGTCACATGCCTGTATCGACCATACCACGTATGATCGATCGCTACGGTCGCACAATATGCGACCACACCTGCAACCATACGTTTCCAGGATTCTTCCAGAATAGCTGTAATCGACTTTATCATCACCGTATGGTAGACCATAACTGTGACCATACGGGTTTGATCTGATTTTTAATCCTTCTCTGAGTTTCTCCTCTTGGCTCATCAACGGAATTCACCCTATTAATCTTTCTTTGGCCAAATTTCTTAGTTTTATTAGACTAATTATCCTAACCCATTCTCCCTAATTCCCTTTAAGATTTGATTAGATGAAAATCCCATAGCTGAATCCTCCCATTGGTTTTGCATCACAACTTGCATTAGAAACTCCTACTCTAGGTATTCAATGGCAATAGAGACAAGGTTTATACCTTACTTATTACAGAGAATCTATAAAAAAATTTCTCTCAGCCTTCTTCTCCAAATCTCTTTCTCTTTCTCTTCCTCTTCTTTTCTCCCTTAAGTTTTAGGGTTTGATAATGTTCCAAAAGAGTGAAAAATGATTGAGGGACGTCCTTTATATAGAGAGAAACTCTCTATATAAAGCTCTCTAACAATTAGAAAGAGATCCCCTTTTGATTTAGAAAGTTTCCCAACTCCAAAGTCTATTTTGGGTGCGTGTGGTTAGATGTACAGTCGCAAAATCCATCCACTACACGTTTCAGAAGTATCGACCACACATCCCATATTGATTGGTCTTAATTCGTCATCGTATTGTCGACCATACCTACTTAGGTAGTCGACCATACATTTTAATTTTAAGTATTTTTAAGTTGATTCTCTTACCTGGTCTCGTGGTTTTCTTCACACAATTGGTTCACTCAATTCAGCAATGATGGGAAGACCTAGCACGACACGGTTAGACCGGATTAGTAGAATGCTGGTCTTATAGACACGGCCTATTACCCTTAAGGTCCTTGGCGGCCCCTCTAGACCTAGTGATGACCCCGCCAGCTGGGGCATCTCTTAGAGCAGTCGACCCCCTGCCTCTGCTGCCCATTTGTGTAAAATCCAGGCCACTAGCTAGTCGTTCAAGAAGTTCACAACTGTAAGACCCGCACGCTATGAACCGAGTTTAACCTTACGTTTTCTTGTCGTGATAGGTCTTTCAATCATAATCTGCTCAAACGAACCAACCGTATGAAGAAACCACAAAGACAGGTGAGTAAACCAGTCAAAACAGTTAAACCAATAAATTTGGCTTGTGTGGTCGACTATGTCGTCAACCACATAATAAATCACACATGAGACCGCACAACGTATGGTCGACTATTTGGGATTTGTGTGATCAATGGATTATGTCGACCACACACATGAGACCGCACAACGTGTGGTCTATTGTTTGGGATTTGTGTGGTCAACAGATTCTACGACCGCAGGGTAGACCACATAAACCTATAACTGACTCCGTGATTTGAAAACTTTTCAAATTGAAGGAGATCTCTTTCCTAATTGAAAAAGGACTCTATATGGAAGTTTTCCCTCTATATAAAAGATGTCCCTCTACTCTATTTTACTCTTTTGGATCAATCTCAAACCCTATACCTAAAAGAGGAAGAGAGAAGAAGAGAAAGAGAAAGAGGCTTCGAGAGAAAGGCTATGAAAAGAGTTGTACAGAAATGATCTTTAACTTCCTACAACAAGCTAAAGGTATGGAACTTGTCTCTGTAGAGATAAATCACATAGGATAGAGTTTTCCATTGAAGATTGGGATGTTAATATGAATCTCTAAGTAATCTCCAAGGAGAATCATGAATAATAGGTTAGGTAAATAGTTATGTAAACCTGTGAATTAATGACTATAGATTGCATAGGATGAACCCTACTGATGAACCGAGAAATCGACTTAGGAAAAATCGGATTGAAAGTAAAAATTTACCAAAATTTGTGTGGTTACAACTGTGGTCGCATGATACATGACCATAAGTTGACCATAGCTATTTGGGAAGTTTCCCAGAAATTGTGTGGTCGCATATAGCACGACCACGGGGTCGACCACACAGTGTGGGGTCGACATATACTAGACCATAGGGTCGACCACAAGTGTCGACCATACAATTTCTGAAAGCATATTTTGAGACCAAACTTGATGTTAAACTATTACAACCTAATACCATCAAACCCTAATCTAAATTCATGAATTTCCTAGGTTGTCAAGTGAATTTCCAAAGCTTAGAAGAAAGTTAATACTACAATCTAAGGTGAGGGAACAAGACCTAAACTAATTGGTTAATAACAAACTACCTTTATTTTACTGAGTCCAATGCCATGAATGATTATATGCTTGTTTGGTTATAATGTGCAACTCACATGTGATCCAATATTACTAATATTCCTGTTTATGCATATTTATTTATTGTTTTTATATCATACTATAGATGATGATAGGAATAGGTGTCACACCCAAATTCTGTACCAACAAGAATGGTGTGATGAACCGTCAATAAACCAACGGTTCAACCAGGATCTCGAATAGGCTGTGTCCATTTGCTTAAACCATACACATCCACAACTAAAATCAGAATAAATACACGATAACGGAAGTCTTTAATATTAAACTAAGAGTCTAAAGATGATAACATAAATAAATTATCCAATTATCTTCAAAAGATTAAGACATAAAGTAAAGTAAAATAATCAATTACATTTCCTTAATAATTCAAATAAAAATCTAATCGAAGATGCATGAGTTGCACTCGCATGACGAATCATGCGACTCCATCATAACTTCTGCATCCATCGCCGCCGCATGTCCATACATTGGAGCATTCATATAATCTTCAACGGTGGTACATGCATCATCAATTAAAAATATTCGACGTAGAAAGGGTAAGCACACATCACGACTCAGTGAACAAACAAAATAATGCAACAAACATATGCATGCATTCAATTCATATCTTTGGTCTGGTTCATAAGTTTACAATATGCAATAGAAAGGTTTGGTGGCCGTCGTACCTCTATACACAGGGTGTGTAAGCCTACCCAACGGATCAAACACCATTGTCGTCCACATCCACCCCACCATGGAATAGAGATAGAGCTAAAGTGCTTAGGACCGCACCGCATCACACTTTCCCTGATGCTCTACCCATACCAACACGTAAGCCCCTGTTGGCGAGGGCTTGCAAACTGGGCTCGCAACTAACCAATTCTAATGTCAAACAGTGTACCAAGGCCACACCCCAGCATCCCTCAATATGTCTATAGAGATAGAGCTAAGGCCCCCCGACAGAGTCAGAGACTACACGGTCCGAGACCACCTCCCCTGATGTCCTATGACGTAATAATTCTGCTAAAGTAATGGCGATACGACGATGTTAGTAGACAAGACTTGAGTAGAGATAGAGCTAGAGTCTGGTGATCAGGATGAACCATAGTGTCACGTCCTCCCCCTGATGCTCTACTAGCATCAAGTACACTAACCACACATATACATTCACAAGCCTATTCCTAGCATCATCATCAACATCATATTATAAATAAACGGAAATTAAATATGCATGAACAGTAATATCAGGAATATTGGATGACATGTGATATGCACATTACAATCATACAAGCATAGAATCATTCATGGTATTGGACTCAATAAATAAAAACAGTTTATTATTAGCCAATTATTTTAGGTCTTGTTCCCTCACCTTTAATTGCTAGTAGATCCTCGTTCAAGCTTTATAATTCACTTTTAAACCACTGAAAAGACCTAACAAGTCGATAGATTTTAATTAAAATTAATTCCAATATGTTTAGAATAACAGAAGCTGAGGGGTCGCAGGTGGGGTAGCACCTGGGGTCTCAGTTTCTACGACCACAGGGGTAGGGTCACAGGGTAGGGTAGCACCTAGGGTAGCAGTTTCTGCGACCCTAGGGTGTAGGGTCACAGGTGGGGGCGGACATGATTCGACCCTAGGTGCGACCACACCCTCCATGGGACTTCCCAAGGGCATGTCGTCGATCATATTGTCTCGTAGGGTCGGATATCATTCGACCCTACGTGCGACCACACGTGTTCTGTGTCGACCTTTTACTCTAAAGTCAATTCCTTCATGTTTAGATCCTTTGGCTTATCATCATAGTCCATCCTATGATTGTTCTATGGCTCAAAACTATAATTTTTTACACCATCCATTGTCCACAATGATTTCCTCCATGGATTCTCTTGGAATTTATCCATGGATGGATGATTTGGGTTTCTCCTAATCCTATCTTTTTCATGAACTATTCTAGGCTCTTAATTCATGTAGAGAATTAGGTTCATACCTTTGGTTTGCTGAGATTCAGAGTTTCCTCTGAACTTTCCTCTTCCTTGGTCTTCTTCTTAAATTCTCCTTCTCTTCTCCTTCTCTTCCTTCTCTTCTCTTTCTCTCTCTTTCAATTAGAGTTATAAAGGAGTGAAAGAGGCTAAGGGACATCCTATTTATAGAGGAAAATCCTCCATAATAAGCCCCAATGAGTTTAGGAAAGAACCCCCTTCGGATTAAGAAGGTTTCCTAATTTTTGGTTTTTATTGTTTTCGTAGGGTCGCATGTAGGGTCGCAGAATCCGTTGACCCTATTTTTTTTAAGACATGCGACCCCACGACCAAAACGTCATGGGTTGGACTTTTTTGAGGTGGGGTCGGTCACACTTTTTTAGGCATGCGACCCTACCCTCATATTTGACTGTTTTTGAGTTAAACTTTATACCTGGTCTTGTGGTTTCTTCACGCACTTGGTCCACTTGGCTCGACCATGATAGGTAGACCTAGTACAAGGTGGTAAGACCGGTTAGTTCGATACGGGTCTTACAACTCCCCCCTCTTATTAGAAATTTTGTCCTCGAAATTTACACATACCTTCCAAGTCGAATAGGTGAAGATATTGCTTTCGCATAGCATTCTCTTCTTCCCATGTGATTTCTTCTATATCTCAGCTCCTCCAGGTGACCTTAACATAGTATATGTCATGGTTGTGTAGACGTTGAACCTTTCGGCTGGTGATTTCAGTTGGTGCTACTTCGAATGTCAAATCATCAATTAGATCTGGTGGATCTGCTGTTAAAACGTGTATTGGATCTCTGGCGTACTTCTTCAATAATGAGATATGAAATACATCATGCACACTTGTCATAGATGGTGGTAGTGCTAACTGATAAGCCATTTTTCTACGTTTAGCTAGAATCTCATATGGCCCAACAAATCTCGAACTTAGCTTCCCTTTCTGTCTGAATCATTTTAAACCTCGCATAGGTGATACTTTCAAGAATACCTTATCACCTATGCCAAATTCAAGGTCTTGACGTCGAGTATCTGCATACTGTTTCTGACTATTCTTAGCTGTTCTAACTCTTTCCTTGATGATGTCGACTACACGACAAGTCTCTTCAACAAATTCTGGTCCAACGATACTTCGTTCACCCACTTCATTCCAAAATAAAGGAGTTCGACACTTCCTACCATACAGTGCTTCGTAGGGTGACATCTGTATAGTAGCCTGATAGTTGTTGTTATAGGCAAACTCGATCAATGGTAGTTACTCATCCCATGATCCCTTGAAATCAATAACACAGGCTCGAAGCATGTCTTCTAAAATCTGAATGGTACGCTCCGACTGTCCATCTGTCTGAGGATGGAATGCAGTACTGAATTTCAACATTATACCCATAGCCTTCTGTAATCCTTCCCAAAACATTGAGGTAAAACGTGGGACTCTATCGGACACAATGCTTTCAGGTACTCCATGTAATCAGACAATGTTATCCACATATAGCTTGGCTAACCTCTCCAGGATATACTGTGGTCGTATAGCTATAAAGCGAGCTGTCTTATTCAGACAATCTACAATCACCCAGACCGCGTCAACTACTCGGGGAGTCAATGGTAACCCGGTGACGAAGTTCATAGTGATGCAGTCCCATTTCCATGCTGGTTCTGGCAGTGGCTGCAGCAATCCTGCAGGTCTTTGCCGTTCAGCCTTTACCCTCTGACAATTTAGGCGTTGAGACACGAATTTAACTACATCTGCTTTCATTCCTCTCCACCAATATAATTTTTTCAAATCATGACACATCTTTGTACTTCCAGGATGCACCGAATAAGCGGTGGTGTGAGCTTCCTTCATTAGTCTGTGTCTAATTTCCAAGTTTTCTGTTTCAGGAACACATACTCTTCCTTTGTACTTTAGTACCTTTTCATTGTCCAATGTGAACTCAGGAATAGTCCTACCTTTTTCGATGTCTTCTTGTATCGTTCTCAGATAAGGGTCTAACTTAATAACGGCTTTCACTTCATCAATTATATTAGGTACAATCTTCAATGTTACAAACATATTTAAAAACCGATGAATAAACCTTTGGTTGATTGATCCACCTGGTGCATCTATCACGAACTGCTCATTACCATAATTGAATACTTTTCCTGTAACACACATTGCTGCAGTTGTGTTAACCTCTCCTTGAGATTTTATCATTGCTTTTCTGCTTAGCACATCAGCAACTACATTAGCCTTTCCTGGATGATATTGGATATAACAATCATAATCCTTCAGTAATTCCAGCCATCTTCTTTGTCTCATGTTCAACTCCTTCTGATTAAAAAGATAAGTGAGACTCTTATGATCTGATTTAATCTGAAATTTCTCTCCATACAAATAATGTCTCCATATCTTGACAGCATGTACTACTGCCGCTAATTCCAAGTCATGCGTGGGATAGTTCTTTTCATGTGTTTTCAGTTGTCTTGAGGCATACGCAACTACTTGTTCTCCTTGCATAAGTACACATCCTAAACCCAATCCAGATGCATCAGTGTACAAGGTAAATGGTTGTCCTGGAATAGAAATAGTCAAGATGGGAGCAGATATCAATCTAGCCCTCAATGTTTGGAAACTTTTCTCACATTTATTGGCCCAAACAAACTTTTCTCCTTTCTTAGTCAAACTGGTGAGAGGTATGGAAATTCTGGAATAGTCTTCCATGAATCGTCGATAATACCCAGCTAGACCTAGAAAACTTCTAATTTCTGCAAAACTCTTAGGTGCTTCCCACTACACAATGGCTTCAATCTTGCTAGGATCCACTTTAATTCCCTTAGCGGATACAACATGGCCTAAGAAAGCGACCTCATTTAGCCAAAACTCACACTTTGTAAATTTGGCGTAAAGCTTATCTTTTCTTAGTCGCTGCAGAACAGCTCTTAGATTCATGACATGAGTTTCCTTGTCTTTGAAGTAGACCAATATATCATCAATAAACACAATGACCGATGTATCCAACATATCATGGAATACCCGATTCATGAGTTCCATAAAAGTTGTGGGTGCGTTAGTCAATCCAAAAGACATGACTAAAAATTCATAATGTCTGTATCTTGTTTTGAATGCTATCTTTGGAATATCACCTTCCTTAATCTTCAACTGATAGTATCGTGATCGAAGATCAATCTTGGAGAACACCTTGGCACCTTGCAATTGATCGAACAAGTCATCGATCCGAGGCAACGGGTACCGATTCTTGATTGTAAGCTTATTCAATTCTCGATATATACACAGTCGAACGCTTCCGTCCTTCTTCTTTACAAACAATACTAGCGCTCCCCATGGTGATATGCTAGGTCTGATATAACCCTTGTCCAGTAATTCCTGTAACTATACCTTTAATTCTTTCAATTCAGTAGGAGCCATTCGATAGGGTGCTTTAGATACTGGTGCGGCTCTGAGTATCAGATCTATAACGAACTCTGTCACTCGGTCGGGTGGTAGTCCTGGTAGTTCCTCAGGAAATACATCTGGAAAGTCACGCACAACATCAATATCCTCCATTCGTGGTGCTTCCTTGGTGAGGTCAACCACAGATACTAGATACCCAACTCCTCCTTTCTCGGGACATTTTCTAGCCTTTAATGCAGAGAGGATGAGTTTTCGTTTACGGGGTAGTCTAGTTCCCGTAAAACTAAACTCTGCTCCTTCCTTGTCTCTAAATGTCAATTTCTTTTCTGCACATAATAGGTTTGCAGAATGCCGAGCTAACCAATCCATACCCAAGTTAACGTCAAAGTCTGCCATCTCGAGTGGAATCAAGATTGCATCCAAAATCTTCTCGTCGATAAGAACTGGACATGGTCCATAACCTTTTTCTAATTTCACTTCTAATCCCATATGCGATCGCACAAGTAATTTGTAGTCTAAAGATATGAGGGGTAGATTTAGCTTCTTTTCAAATGTCATAGATATAAAAGAATGAGTAGCTCCAGAATCAAAGAGTACTCTAGCGGGTATGTCATTAATAGGTACGAAACCTGTGATTTGTTTTAATTTAGTCTACATGCTCACACAATGTAACACAAAATGAAAGGTTCAGGTCATACCTGTGACCATGTCAGGCCATGCGGAAGCATCCTCAGATGTAACAGCATAAACCTTTCCTTACTGTAGCTGCTTCCTGGGCTTAAGACATTCCCTGGAAAAATGTCCCACTTGGTTGCAGTTATAGCATTTTACTCCTTCATTATTTTGCTTTTGTTGCGGTTGAGCTACTGGAGTAGTCTTGGCTGCAGCATTAAAGCCTTGAGTACGGAAGGGTATGAATGTCCTTGTATTCCCTCCGTTGTATGAATTTCCGTTTGGCCTTTTAATACCCCTATTTTGAGCAAAGTAGCTCTCCTTTTGGCTCGGCTCTATTACTCGAGCAATCTGTACTGCTTCATGGTAAACTTTCTTCTCCAATCCCAGAACATGCTCCCTGATGCTTCCCCTAAGTCCCATGACAACCTTTGGGTCTTAGTATTTTTCTCTTGCATGCTAGCAGGTGCAAAGAAGAACAGCTCTTTATAACGCTGTTGGTATGCATCCACAGTCATCTGTCCCTGATATAAACTCAGGAACTCACTCTCCATAGCATCTCTGAAACTTTTGGGAAAGTACTTCTCAAAGAATGCCTCTTTATAGATAGCCCAGGTCAATTGGGCGTGCTTAGTTAACTAGTAAGTCCGAGTGGACTTCCACCAGTGGTATGCATTGCCTTTCAGCATGAATGTTGCACACAGTACTTTCTCCTCCTCATTAACCGTCATCATCATGAAATTTCTTTCCATTTCATCGATCTAGTGTGCTGGCCACAAAGGGTCTGCTAGCTTACCATTATACTCTTTAGGCTTCATTTTCAGAGACGCTCGATCAGTCGAGAGTGGTCCAACTGATACTGAGCATAAGCTCTGTACATAGGTGGTTGGTACTGGTAGCTGCCTTGAGCTACCTCAGGGTACTGTACTAGAGCTTGCATAACTGGCGTTTGAGGTACGTGGGGTACCGTATTGCTTTCCCCTGGTACTATGCTAGCTTGTCTGACTGGCATAGGTATCGTATGTGCAGCTGGAAAAACCATTCCTATAGCAGCTTGCATATTGGTTTGCACCTGTTGTATCTGCTGCAACTGTTGTGCCAGGTTCATTACGACTGTAACCAAATCTGTAGGTGGGGCTGGCAAGTTTGTAGGGTTTGCCTGGCCATTAGCTACTAGCGGTGCCGCATTCTGGTTCTCTTGTACTTCAGGAATTGCATGGCTATCCTCCCCCATAGGTGGTGGTGGTGGAATTGGGTTACGGTCTCGTCTGGTCACTCTTCGCCCAACCATTTCTTGTTCTGGTGGTGGTAGTGTCTGAGAACAATCATAGAACATGTGAGGCAATCAATATAAGTTGTTCCCGAGTCAAAATCCAACTAATCAATATAAATTTCTAATTTTTCAAGTCATTTAGTGAAAATACTGACTTTTCCATCGTAGGGTCGATGGTAGGGTCGCACTGTATTCGACCCTAGGGTATGCGACCCTAAGAACACTGTCAGCTCACCGAGAGCCTAGGGTCGGTCGTAGGGTCGGTATATGTCCGACCCTAGGTCTGACCACACGGTATCTGTCAGATCACCGAGAGCCTGGGGTCGATGGTAGGGTCGATCGTAGGGTCGCATATTTTGTCGAATTTTGCGACCCTACGACCCAAAATTAGGTTTTTAAACCTGATTTTGGATTCATTTATCTTTGGTCTGGTTCATAAGTTTGCAATGTGCAATAGAAAGGTTTGGTGGCCACCGCACCTCTATACACAGGGTGTGTAAGCCCACCCAACGGATCAAATACCATTGTCATCCACATCCACCCCACCATGGAATAGAGATAGAGCTAAAGTGCTTAGGACCGCACCGCATCACACTTCCCCTGATGCTTTACCCATACCAACACGTAAGCCCCTGTTGGCGAGGGCTTGCAAACTGGGCTCACAACTAACCAATCCTAATGTCAAACAGTGTATCCAAGGCCTCACCCCAACATCCCCCAATATGTCCATAGAGATAGAGCTAAGGCCCCCCGGCAGAGTCAGAGACTACATGGTCCGAGACCACCTCCGCTGATGCCCTACGACGTAATAGTTCTGCTAAAGTAATGGCGATACGATGATGTTAGTGGACAAGACTTGAGTAGAGATAGAGCTAGAGTCTGGTGACCAGGATGAACCACAATGTCACGTCCTCCCCCTGATGCTCCACTCGCATCAAGTACACTAACCACACACATACATTCACATGCCTATTCCTAGCATCATCATTAACATCATATTATAAATAAACGGAAATTAAATATGCATGAACAGTAATATCAGGAATATTGGATGACATGTGATATGCACATTACAATCATACAAGCATAGAATCTTTCATGGTATTGGACTCAATAAATGAAAATAGTTTATTATTAACCAATTAGTTTAGGTCTTGTTCTCTCACCTTTGATTGCTAGTAGATCATCGTTCAAGCTTTATAATTCACTTTTAAACCACTGGAAAGACCTAACAAGTCGATAGATTTTAATTATAATTAATTCCAATATGTTTAGAATAACAGAAACTGAGGGGTCGCAGGTGGGGTAGCACCTGGGGTTTCAATTTTTGCGAACACAGGGGTAGGGTCACAAGGTAGGGTAGCACCTAGGGTAGAAGTTTCTGTGACCCTAGGGTGTAGGGTCGTAGGTGGGGTCTGACATGATTCGACCCTACGTGCAACCACACCCTCCCTGGGACTTCCCGAGGGCATGTGGTCAATCATATGGTCTCGCAGGGTCGGATATCGGTTAACCCTATGTGCGACCACACGTGTTCTGTGTCGACCTTTCACTCTAAAGTCCATTCCTTCATGTTTAGATCCTTTGGCTTATCATCATAGTCCATCCTATGATTGTTCTATGGCTCAAAACTACAATTTTATACACCATCCATTGTCCACAATGATTTCCTCCATGGGTTCTCTTGGAATTTATCCATGGATGGATGATTTGGGTTTTTCCTTATCCTATCTTCTTCATGAACTATTCTAGGCTCTTAATTCATGTAGGGAATTAGGTTCATACCTTAGGTTTACTGAGATTCAGAGTTTCCTCTGAACTTTTCTCTTCCTTGGTCTTCTTCTTAAATTCTCCTTCTCTTCTCCTTCTTTTCCTTCTCTTTTCTCTCTCTCTCTCTCTTTCAATTATAGTTCTAAAGGAGTGAAAGAGGCTAAGAGACGTCCTATATATAGAGAAAAACCCTCCATAATAAGTCCCAATGAGTTTAGGAAAGAACCCCCTTCAGATTAGGAAGGTTTCCTAATTTTTGGTTTCTGCTATTTTCGTAGGGCTACATGTAGGGTCACAGAATCCGTCAACCCTACGTTTTTTAAGACATGCGACCCCACGACCAAAAAGTCATGGGTTGGACTCTTTTGAGGTGGGGTCGATCACACCTGTTTAGGCATGCGACCCTACCCTCGTATTTGACTGTTTCTGAGTTAAACTTCATACCTGGTCTTGTGGTTTCTTCACGCACTTGGTCCACTTGGCTCGACCATGATAGGTAGACCTGGTACAAGGTGGTAAGACCGGTTAGTTCGATACGGATCTTACAATAGGCATGTGTTTGTGAGTGTGGTCGATGTACTGTGTGGGAAAGGGTGTTTGATCCCTAAACCATGCTTCACATTGACATTGTCGTATCGCCATTACCTTAGCAGAACTATTACGTTGTAGGGCATCAGGGGAGGTGACCTCGGACTGTGTGGTCTTTGACTCTGCCGAGGGGCCTTAGCTCTATCTCTATGGACGTATTGAGGGATGCTGGGGTAAGGCCTTGGATACATTTGGATGGCATTAGGATTGGTTAGTTGCAAGCCCAGTTTATAAGCCCTCGCCAATAGGGGCATACTTACTGGTATGGGTAGGGCATCAAGGGAAGTGTTGGCGGTGTGTGATCCAGACACTTTAACTCTATCTTTATTCCATGGTAGGTGCATGTGGGATGGCAATAATGTTTGATCCATTGGGCAGATTCACACACTCGTATATAGAGGTGTGGTGGCTGCCAATCCTTTCTATAACACAGTTGTAAACTTAAAACCAGACCAAAGATATAAATTGAATGCATGCATATAGTTGTTGCATTATTTTGTTTACTCACTGAGCTCAAGTTGGAGAGCTGACCCTCACATGAGCCATTCTTTTTAGTTTCTAATGATCCAGGTTATACCGTCGAAGATTATATGAATGTGCCGACGTATGGACATGTGGCGGCTATGGACAAGTAAGCTGTGGAGGATGAATATGACTCGTCAAGTGAGTGTTTCAACTATGTTTACGCTTAGTGGTTGACTTCCATATTTTGATACTTGTAATAGGTATTAATTATGTTTTGGTTACTTGGAGATAACTGGATTATTTAATTATTTATCATATTAGATCTCAGTTCATTATTAATAACACTTTCGCTATTTATTTTATTATCTCTGATTGATGTGAAATGTGTATTTGGTTTGGATTATTGGCACATTCTTTCGAGATCCTAGTTTGAACCATTGGTTCTTATAATGGTTCATTACACTTCTGATTCCTGCTCAGGCTCCTTTTCAGAGGTGTGCTCAAAAGCCAAAGGAACGTCTTTCGGAGACTTAAGACACTTAGCCCCCCTATAGGAGCCCTCCGACTCGGTGGCATCCGAGTCAAATTCCATGCTAATGGAATCCCGGGGTTTCTTCTTCCTATTGGGGTTTTTATCAGTGGATGACATTTTGGCAAAAGGATCTGAAGACTTCTCCGAAGAGGAAGTCTTGTACTGGGCCATAGGTACTCCCTTGCTCACTCTCCCTAAGGGATTAACGCTATTAAAGGAGGAGGAAGAATGTAAAAGCATATAAAAAGAAGGGAAAAGCAAAGGCCAAGTGAAAAGGAAACTTACTGATTGAAGGAAGGAAGAAGAGGCGTGCGGAAGACTCAAAAACTGGAAGGGCTCCGACCAAACACTCTAAACTCTGACCTTGAATCATCCAAATGGTCGAACAAGAAGGGAGAAAGTGGTATTTATAGGCTCGAAATTTGAAATCGGTTGAGTAGCTCCCGTCCACGTGTCGCTACAATAGTGGCAGGACGTCTGTAGTGTCGGACGCGACGGAACGAGCTGACATCAGCCCATCATAACGGCTCTGAAGATGGATTTATGGCTCGTCTTCTCGAGATGCATTGGTTGATTCTCCACCGTTGGATCTAGCCCACTGTTCGTGATCGTAGAGGCTCTTTATGGCGAGTCTTCTCGAGACGCGTCAATTGATTTCTAACCGTCGGATAGGGTAGACCATTCGGGGACAGGGAAATCGACGGTGAGATTCATGTGGTGCCTCGCGTTCATGACTTCTTGAATTTCATGCTCCAACGAATAGTGGAGACAGCTGGCGACAACTGCCAGTGCTTTATTGGAAGCTCTGATCATGTCATGAGCTGATCGAGCAATGATTAGATGGGTGACGAGCACGACTCAGCAAACTCAAGTTGCGTTCGATCTGACCCAGAGTGTTTGCCGGAAGATATTTGCACTATCGAATCCTTTGCATCCGACAGCACAAGGGGCATCTGTTATGGGGGAAGAACTTCGACCAATGAAAATCTTATATGTGGCATCTAAAATCACCTAGGCCGACCAGGCGAGATAAAGTGGCACTCGGCCTTTCCTGTTCGGAGTCATTGTTCCATTCAAATACGCCTCTTGGGTGGAGGTATAGTCTTACCATGGCTCCTAGTTGGAGATATAATCCTAGTGGGTTATGTCCCCCAATCGGAGTTCGGAATCCTAAGGCAACTAGCTTACGGCATAGGAGTCCTTCTCCTAGTAAGATACGATGCCGACCATCATGGCCATACGACCACTCATATGGTGACACGTGTCACTCTTATTATTGACCGACTTAGGTTCCTTGGCTATGGTCTCCCACTCCTACTCGGAGTCTATGACTTGGCTATCCCTCAGAGCGACACCTAGCAGTCCTATTCGCGATCTACTTCCCAAAGTCCCAGTACCTCCATGCTTTGTGCCTATCTCTATAAGTAAAGGATGATCCCCACAGGTAAATCATCTCACTATTCACTCATTCCTTCTTCCTACGCTCAAACTCTCTCTTTTATCCCCTCTTTCTCTAAAGTGGAGGTAGTTTTCTGCTATCTCTTGACTGTTGCATTGGGAATCTAACTTAGGCATCGGAGTGTACCCGAGGCCTAGTCACCTAAATCCCTTGTCTCATCTCTGTGATTGTAGGTTTCTTGGATTGCAGACCAGTGGGCGATTTTCGCCGTAACACCACCATAATTGGTGTAGGATTTTGATTGGATCTTGGGAGGGGAAAGGAGAAGATCGATGCAGTGATTAAAGCTGTAACCAAAATATTTATGCGTGAATTGGGACTGACGTTAGGGTTTAAAGAGCATGGGAAGTAAAAAGGGAGGATGGGCCATGGTTTTTCATGGAATTTGACAGAGATTGCTCTCCTTTACAAAGTGATTATGATGCTGATCATGATGTGTTTGGCTCTCAATTCCTCAAAATTCAAATTGAACCGGTTGGTACTTTCATCCTTAGTGAAGGCTTTGTTACAGTTAATTTGTCCTTTGGTAAAGGTGGGTAAGTACTGATAGAGGATAAGTTTTTGAGTTTGAATGAACTCTCAAATTTGCAGCATTACTTCATGATTTGTTTGAATACCCAGAAAATCATCAAGATTAATAGGATTGAGACGAGATGTGATAAAAGCTACTAACCCGTCATATTCAGGGCCTAGCCTGCTTAGAATGCTCAATACCATTAGAGAATCAGGTACTGGTTTCAGAACTGCTGCAAGGTCATCTCCCAGACTTTTCGCTTTTTGTATATATTTTGCCATAGTCATAGACCCTTTCTTCAAGGATCTTAGTTGAAACTCAAGTTGCATAATTCAAGCTTGTGAGGTAGAAGCATAGTGTTTCTCCAATGTTGTCTAGACAGCACCGGACGTATTTAGACCGGCCACTAATGCAAACATAGGTTCGGTTAAGGTCGATAGAATGCAACAGAGCAGCATCTAGTTCTGCTGTTGCCACGTCGCATAAGCGGGATTTGGTTCTAGAGTAGTGGTGGAACTCGATGGAGGCAGTGTAGCAAGAGGACACTCAGAGGTGCCATCAATATATTTGAGATAACCGTGAAGTCTAAATAAAGGTAAAAACTGTGCTTTCCAAAGAAGATAATTTCCTTTGTCGAGTTTGATTTGCAAAACTTGTGACATATTGCCACCAAATCCGAATGGTGTAGGGGAGAAACGGATGAGGATAATGCAGCAGAAGTCATAGCACTGGAAGTCATTGGAGAGAAAATAGGTATTGAGGGAAATGAAAAAAGAAAAAGAAAAAGAAAAAAGAAAAAGAGGAAGAGTCGCTGAGTAGGAAACGAGCTCTGATACCATGATAGAGGATAAGTGTTTGAGTTTGAATGAACTCTCACAATGTCTTGTAGAGCTCAAATGTATTATATTTATAATATGACTTGTAGTTACAACAATTCCTATTATTTAGCATTACCTCTATGAGAGTTTTACAAATGTTCATTTACACTTAATGAATGGACCGAACTGCTTTGGATATTCCTTTTGAAACCCTTATCTCTGCCGCTATTTGAATTTGAATCTTCAACGTCCATTTCTTTATTCTTGGGATTGGTTGTGAGAGTGTTATGCATAATAAATACATACCGGAGCCATTTCTCAGAGGAAGTGCGGCAGTAATCGAAGCTTCCATTACCGCTGCCGCAAGAATTGATCTTCCACAGCCATAGTCTCGGCATAGAGATGAAGAGGGATGTGGAGGAAGACGGCGATGACAGTTATAGACAGAAAGAATGCGCAGCTACCGCCCTCAATGAGAAGGAATTGAACAGCATCGACACGGCATTGACGAGCAATCAGGCAACAGGTTGCGTGCCATATGTTGAGGAACTTGACGAAGATGTAGATGAAGACACAGCAGAAGACGCCTTTGTCACAAAGAGAAATGCCATGGAGAAAGAATACTTGGAGAAGGAGAAGGGCAAAAGCATAACTTCATACACAAAAAGGATAATTTTGACATTAATAAAATATGGTATCATATACGTCATACTTTAATTAACCCAGGGTAACTACGTGAGATGTCCACTGGATTGATTCAGTAAAAATTTTCTTAATTTTTATTCTCAAGATACGATTGTTAATTGAATTATCGTAGGCTCTCCTTGGTATAATTTATATTTATGTTTACTAATTATTTATGATAAATTATTTATGATAATAAATTATAAATCATAAATAATAATCTTTTAATACCATTAGAAATAAAAAAATAATAATAGATTATCACATAAACACCTTTTAATTTATTTATAGATTTTCAATTATATTAATTTATTTTAAATATTAATAAATATCATAAATCATAACAAACAACTACATGTCGTAATATATTATATAATTAATTCTATAATACTACAAAAGAGAGCCTTAGTTGACACGTTCTTTTGAGTTTCACGTATTAAAATTTGTAACAATTAGTCTCCGTGATAATTAAAAGTTAACTAATAATCCATTATAAACAATTAGATCCAACATCAATAATTGAATTTTGAGGGAGAGCTCAATGGGCACACGGAAAGAGTGCCTCACCATTCACGGGTGTTCACATGATAAAGAGGAAAGAATACGTGAGAAGACGTGCATTACCGATGATGTGTGCAACATTATTGTTTATTTTTTTCAAGACTATGCAACTACTACTAGCTTTCGGATATTTTAATTGGAAAAGATTTAAGTAATGTATGTCGCCTGTAGATTCAAGAAATAGGATCGAAGTTAGTCCCGGTACATTTTCCTTTTTCCTTTTATTCACGATAATTGAAGTGAAATCTTTGATCTAATAATTAGAAAACGGAAATTATAAAAGATTTTTTTTTTCTTTACAAGGATTAAACAAAAAGATTCACAAATTATAAAAGTAGTAATGTCACCGGTCCATAAATTGTTAAAAGTTTTTGTAAATATCTGCTGGGTGCAGTTGAAGTAGAGGTGTTGTTGAAAGAGTTGAAGAAAGAAGACGTTCTTCACATTCAATTGAAGGAAAGATAAATTATTGTTGATTGCAAGAGATAAGAGAACTTGAACCGTTGGATGTTAAAATTTATACCAACAACTTACAATGTTATAATATCAATCAAATACTCATTTAAGGATTCGTTAAAACCAATCATATTTGTGACGGATAAAGATATAATAAACGCTGGCTGCAAGTTCAAGGCATGGTATCGAAGCTTCCTAGCATGTTCATGTATATATTATTATTGAAGTGAACTTCCCTCCCAATATAAAATTGGTGGCAAATGAAACAGTTCTACCCTCTATATTTTTTCTTTTTTCTTTTTCTTTTTTAAACTTTAAAAAAAAATTTCAAGAATTCAATGTTAATTAGATGAAAAAGACTATAAAAATTTGATAGATAAATTATATTCTGGGGTAAATGAAATTAGACCATCTTCTTTCTCTTCCTTTGAAGTAGAACTATAGAAATCATGTTTGGTAGAATTTGATTGTGAGAATTATAATAATCATTATGCATCCTCAAAGATCAATCAAACAGCCTCTTTTTTATTCTAAGTTTTAATTAAATGTTCTTACTTCTTCTTAACAAAGCTTCTTAGATATCCTAGATAATTTCTTGATTCAAAATTTAAAAAAAAAAATTGCATTGGAAAATACATAGAAAAATATTATGATAAAAAATCACAGAAAATAGATAATAAGTCATGATTTCTCTCTCCATAATGTGATTATTCCATTGCAAGGTTGGCTATAGAACTCTCTTCACAATGTGAATATTCCTAATTAGGAAAAGTCAATAAGAAAATTCATATATATAAATTTTGTTAATAAGACTAAGGATAATTAAAAGAAAATATTATATTCTAAACACACCTATAGAGGTGAGTGTTTGATGCAATACCTCTATTGGTGTGTATAGAACATTACATTTTTTTTTTTAATTACACATTATCTTATTCTTTAAAGTTTTCTAACTCAAAGATAAAATGAATTTTTCATAAATTTTTTTGAAAATGATTTTTTACCATTCTTTAATTGTCATTGTCATAATTTGTAAATTGATTTGAAAGTGTCAAACTTTCTCCATGGGTCTTAGGTGATGTGCTCGGGTTCAATTGATTAATGAGGTTTGTAAATGTTTAATTCTCTTTGAAACAATCATTAGGAATTAATTATTTCAGTTAATAGAAAAATTAGCACAATAAATGATTATTTTAAAATTATCTAGTTGAGTGTTAGTTTTAGGAGCCTTTTACTATATTTAGATTCTTCTTCGCTGTTCAAGTAGGTGATAAAAATAAAACTGTTGGGAATTATGCTATTGTAGGTAGCAAGAGTGACACCAACTGGTGGGAGTATGTAGTTCCGAGTTCCGACTTAACACGTACCATAATATGTAATGGTCATACAATTAGCTATAGCATTCCTCGATTAATGATGGAATGGGGGGATCGAGTCTTAATCTGGGATAAGAATCCATGGCCACCCAAACTTGCCTTTTTTTCATAGGGAAGAGCAGTGACCTTTATACTCTCTTGGTCTTCTCAGAGGTTGGGTAGACCTTTATACTCTTGGTCTTCTCAGAGGTTGGGTAAGGATTCAACTACGAAGGCAGGAAGGTTTTAAGCACCCACTTCTCTGGAAAAGCAGGTGCATGCTTCTACTTAACGCTGAAAATAGAGCATTCTTCCAACATGTATTTCTAACCCATATGCATACAAAATATATAAAACTGTAAATAATTAAGAAAACTAGTCCTACTTATAATTAGGATGCTTTTTTATCTTAATGGTGCGAGAATCAGCTGCAGATTTGGCTAGTAATTTTTGCTGAAAATGATAACTACTGTAATGATTACTTGGCCAATTTGTGCCCTTTTTCTACCGTTGTTTAATGTTCAGTCTAAAAGCTTGAAAAGAGAGTATCCATCATCATTTTGAAGATTCTTTTCCATTAATAAATAGGTGTGGGTCCAGGTAATCTTTTATTACCGTTAAGGGGATAAAGATATTTCTTGAGACAGAAATTGAATGAGCAGCAGTCTCATGGAGTCATCAAATGTAGCCGTACGTCTTAATTTCTCAGAATATTAAAGATGTATTGGGTTCCATACATTTACCAAATAAATTTTTGCATGTCTCTCATGTCGGTCTGAAGAAATTCAATAGTTATAGTTTAATATGCACACATATTAATGTATTGACATATGCTTACAGTGGATGATATAGTCATTGGATTTTCTCATGTTGGGATAAGGGACATGAGAAGATTTGAATCCAAACTTTCGTGTTTACTATCTGATCGTGATTTTCCTATCCCCAAAACTAAAGCAAAGATCCTTCTTTATGGGCCGGTTGGGTGAGAGAAGGGATTTGAACTCTGACACCATAGTTAGTCACGTGTTCTAATCCTCTGAGCTACAAGCTCTCCAGTCTTTATTGAATCTGTTTTGCCGGGGGGGAGGGGGGTGTAACTCCCTTGAAAATATCATGTCGTCTTCTCAATTATTTTCAATTACGAAGATGTGAAAGCATATTTCTTATTGTCGAAACTTGCGTGAACACAAATGAGTCACTTTGGTATTTTATGTCCAATCTTACGTGAGCCAATACATCTATTCCTATCTGAACCAATTCTTGCTATAGCTAGGTTTTGCCACCTTTTATCATCTTATAAATACAAGTCTGAGATAAACAGGTACACACAAGCAAATTTATTAGGTTCTCTCTGTTGATATTATAAGTGTTCAACACAAATAACATTTCACCCTCACAAGAAGATTCAATTGTTCATTTTAATCTGAACTGTATCTTTTCATGTATGGAGAAAGAAACAATTTGTAACATAATATATACCAATGGGCTTTTACCAAAAAAAAGTCACACATTGGGCTTTCAAAATACATATTGAATTCAAGTCAATTTACCAAGAAATAGCTCTACTTTATTTGGATTCATTCATGAATACTTTAATTCGCCTCATCTCTTTTAGGACCCAACAGCAAGCTTCATGTATCTTCTGTAGTTTAAGGAAGATAATGGGCAATCTCAAATCTCATATATCATTCCAATCTTTAGAAGCCTTGCCCTGGGAATAGACATTAAATCCCCTCCTTGCCTAAAGTTCTTCTTCAGGAAGTTATAGGCATAATTAACAATGATCCTTTTAAATAGAGAGGATTTTGGTTTTGCCTTCACTTCTGGTTCTCCCAAGAGGTACACTATCCCTTTCTCCATTGCTTTGTCAATAAACTGTATCTCATCTTCTGTTCCAAGGATTGGTCCAAGGACGAGTCGTGCACTGACAATTCGGTCAGAAGTGTTCGATTGAGGTATGAATGGAAGGATGGATGCCGATGGGATTCGAGGTGGTGGGTTGTTTTGCTCTATGAATTCCTCATTCTGCACTCTAGAATTACTTTCAAGCATGAAGTTTTCATGACGAACAAATTCTTTCAGGTATTGGACTAGTTGTTGTTCAAACTCTTCTGGATTATCATAGACATCCTTATAGCCATAGCGAACAACACAGCGGAACATCTGGAAAGCTCGAGGCTCAACCTGACGGAATAGAAAGCGCTCCTCCATTGCCACTGTACCAATTGGGATATGCTTTATGGATACAAACACTAGAACCGAATGGATGGATGGTATGTTTGAAATGAAGTGAGGAAATATAGGTGGGATGCCTTGAACAAGTTCAGAATATAGAAGCCCAATTCCTGGTGCCCTATTTATAATTGGGTCATTGGCTAAACCTCTTATATACTCACTGGAGACCTTGTTTTCAAGCTCAAACCTGTATCTCTCTTTGTAAACATAATGCCATATCCCCATTATGGTGACGAGTACTGCTGCAAATGCAAGTGGAAGGTAGCCTCCTTGTACAAACTTATATACCACAGATGATAAATATAATGTCTCTATTGAGGCGAAGAACACGAAGAAGAGGATGTTCCATAGTATGGATATCTTCCATATGACAAGCATTATGAGACTAACCAAAGAAGTTGTGATAACCATTACTGTAACCACACAAATGCCTACATAAAAGTTACAGAATATGAGTGATAAGAGTGAATCTGATTGTAATTGTCTTGAAAGATAAGCTACTAAATATGCTCAAATATAAAACTAGTAAATTAGGAAATAAATCAAATTATGCCTAACACTTCAAAGGCCTGGACCCTTTAAACGTGTGAATTTAACCTCTGAATTAGGGTCCAAAGATCTGTATATGATTGCTCCACTATGGCTTCCATTCAGATATTGGGTTTACGGCTCCTATAACTCCATCCAAGTCAAAATTTCTAGATCCAACTGATCTAGAAATTCAACATCAAATTGACATATAGTATGGAGCATTAAGAGTTTACCGTAGGCATTGCCGATGTTTGTTGTATTCTTGAAGGCAGCTGTGACAATGATGCATCCGATCATGAGAATGTAGTTAATTTCAGGGATATAAATCTGCCCTTCATACTTTTTTGAGGTGTGAATCACCTTAACCCTTGGGAAACAACCAAGACTTTGGGATTGAGCTATAATTGAGAATGTTCCAGATATCATAGCTTGGCTTGCAATTATAGCTGCAATAACAGCTACTACATATTGTGGCCAGTATAATGGACCTGTCATCATTTGAAAGCATCCTAGACAGTTAAAAACAGGAAAGACTTCTGAGGTATGTACTCTAGGCCATGATCAATTCAATTTTTCCATGTCTGATGAACAAAAATGGACTTACTAGGAATACAATCATAGAAAGTATTTAGAACATTTTCGGGGTGTTTTCTGAGGTATGCAGCTTGCCCAATGTAAGCACATAGTAATGCAGGATACACAAATCCAGCAAAACTAATCTGCGAAAAAGTTATTAAACAACTGAATGTGAGTTAGAAAGATTTCTCTTGGATGTGAGCTTGAGTTAGGAGTTTATCCATTCTACATACTTGAATGGCTCGAACATTGAAGTGACCCAAGTCTGCAAACATTGCTTCAGTTCCTGTTTCACATAAACAGAGATAATAGTTTGATTACATTTTAATTTCATGCAAAGCATTACTGAGAAAAAAATCAAAGGTCTTAGGTTTACTCACCTGTGATGCACAAAAGAACCCCTCCAAGGGATACATATCCAGACTTACCATTTCTTCGGAGATAATCAATGATGTATTTTGGATAGAAAGCTTTTAAAACTCCAACATCATACTTGAACAAGTTGTAGAGACCGATGCCACCAATGAAAACAAACCATACACATATCAAAGGAGCAAATGTAAAACCAATTTTGTCTGTTCCGAATCGTTGAAATACAAAGAGAAGGATCAAGATCACTATCGAAATTCCAACGATGTCATCTGGAGAATCAACAACATTGACAGAAAAATAATAATCAATTAAATCTGAAGAACGTGTAGATCATCCAATAATATTCCATCTGATCCATACTATGAATACATAAAATTTCCTTGGGAAAAGAATAAACTCAAGCTGTTGCAATACTGTTATGATGATTAATTATCAGTTTAGATCTTAACACAGTTGAATTCAGGTCTGAAAATTCAGTCGTAAGCAAGATGAGTACTTTGATTAAGTGATTTCACGTGTAATTGGAGCCCACCCACTGCAGACAGCACTGAAGGGGAAAAAAAACAGAAATAAAAAAGAAAGTCAGAAATTTGAAAAGCACCAAATTTAGTCTAACTGATGTTAGTTCACAAAATTCTGCCATAGATACAGTTTTTGTTTTGAGAGTTAAAGATATTGATCCCCCATCTTTTGACAAGTCAATATAAGACAGGATGATTTACATACCTGAGATTGCTGGAGTGAGAACCCCATCCCCAATCACCATGGAAGTACCAATGACTGCAGCAAGGAACAACAAGATACGAGCTCCATGACTGTTCTCAATCTTCTGTTTAATAAACTGAGCCCTCTTCACATTCCTGGAAGGAACTTCTATACTATAGTTGGACAACTCTGCATCCTCTGGCTGATCAGTTGGAACTAAGCTCACCTTCATGTATCGGCATATTTTTGAATAAAGTGCAAAAGTTCCCCCTAAAACATATGAAATTTGTTACTCTGATTGCTTAATAAGCTTCCTCGCCGGATTCTCTAAGCAATAATGAATGAAATGAAGCTTACCATCACCGTTGTCATTCGCCCATAAGACGATAAAAACATATTTCAGCAAGGTTGTAAGAGTGATAGTGTAAATGATGAGAGACAAGACTCCAAGTATGTCTTCTTGGTGTTTGATTCCATCTGTGAAAGTGCTGGAATACACATAAAGTGGAGATGTACCAATATCACCATACACAATTCCAATGGACTGGAATGCTAAGTTCAACGTGAGCTCCCAACTTCCTTTCTGTTCCTCCATGATTTCATCATTCCCACCAAAATAAAAACAGCTTTAATGAGAAATTGAAACCCAAAACCAACGAGAAAAAGAGATTGAAAACAAAGTTCAGAGATTGTGAGACCTTTTTTTGGTGGCTATGGTTGGACAGATTGGAGACTCTTCCAGCCTCCATGTGTAGGGAATCCACCCTGTGAAGCTTTTTCAGATTCTTCTCTTGTCCATCCATGATTTTTGTATTTTCATCCATGGCAACTACTATTAGTCCTTAAGACTACTCCCTCTTCTACTCTTTGGTTTTCTTAGTTTCTGTATTTCTTCATCCCCTTTTATGGGTTAAAAAAAATCAAATATTCATGAAACACTGGCCCTGTGGTTCTCTTTGGTATAATTTATATTTATGTTTATTAATAATTTATGATAAATCATTTATGAAAATAAATTATGAATCATAAATAATAACTGTTTATTACACATAAAGAAATAATAATAAATTATCAAAATAATGATAAACACCTTCTAATCCATTTGTAGATTTTTGATTATATTAAATTATTTTAAATATAAATATGTACTATAAATCAATACCAGCAAACAACATATGTCATAATGTATTATATAATTAATTATATAATACATACCAAAAAGAACTTAAGACTTTAGGTAACCGTTAGACATTTGTGTCGCTCTTAACTTGCAAGGATAAGCCGTACACCACCAGATGGTGTTAAACCATCACAACTACGATTTTGAGAGTGTTAAATCAATTGGCTGCAAGCTCTTGATTTATATTGTAATTTAATCTGCGAATAAGGTGGAAACAGCCTCTTTGCAAAACCGAGGTAAGGTTACATACATAGGCCGTAATCCACACTGGTGGGAGCCTTGTGCACTCATTGAGTAAGTTATTTTTTAGCCTTGAGTAATGTGATTTTTAATATCTTCAAAATGTTATTTTCAATGATTTTTAACAAGAGATTACGTAAGATGAATAAGAAATATTACAATTCCATTTGAAAATTGCAAACTTAAATATAATATAAGCTCCCCCCAGGCTCCAACTGTTCAATTTTAAATTTAAATATATTTTTCCAAGGATTACATGTTCTTCGTTGACTTCAATGATTCAATTACTAAATATTATCATTCAGTTTAAAGGAATACATATTTTTTCAATGCTGGATAGGTAAATTTTGATCTCCATGGACCAGGGGTTAATTAGATCCAAAGTCAATGATGGTAGTCGACTTGTTACGAAAACACATATTAGAAAAAAAAAATTAAAATGAAAAATACCACTAAGAGATTAATTGGGGGAGCGTGTCGTTTTGTACAAACGTTAACCATCCCGCAATAATAGACTTTTGGTTTTGATTTTTTATGCAAAGTAATATTCTTTTATTAGCTGTACGGTTGTCGAAAAAAAATCTCAAACCAGAATTCCAGATTTCCATTCACATCTGTCAAACCCAATGAATCAAGGGGATACTTTAATGTTTCCCCTAGAATCCGTATCCAAGGCCCACAAAACTGGCTGGACCTGCAAGGCAATATACAAGGCAAAGAGAAGGCGAGTCTATGGCTCTGGGTCCATTCTAATACTAAAATCAAGAATATATGAATAGTCAATAGGTTCGAGATTCAAGCCCACTTGAATATTTATAAGGTAAGGTAGGAATTCTCAATCCGAGATATCAGAATGATGATCTTTAGGAAAGAGTATTAAATATTATGTACCTTAAGTTTTGGGATTTGTGGACTATTTATAATGAATAGTTCTCATTCGTAAAAGTTGTTTTTACCCTTGTCTCTGGCGAGGATAAACAAAAATAACCTTTGAGATTTGTGAAGAGACATCTTTGTCCCTGTCCTTTGGTAGAAATTACTGAGATGCCCCTTAAGCCCTCTCAAGGGTGCTGACATGGATTGTAACTTTCCAACTGTCGTTATCCTATTGGTGATATGAACGTTGAACCTGTCAAAAGCCAACCAATGAACCTATTGTAATTATTAGTGAATCTGCCGGAATCCAATTACGCTCTTTCTTGATTTGGATTTTAGGTATTGTTATAGGGAAAAACATCACCCAATGAAAATCTTACATATGACATCAAAAATCACCTAGGCCGACCAGGCTTGATAAAGTGGCGCCCGGCCTTGTCTGCTCGGAGGCATAGTCATATTAGGACACGGCGCCTGGTCGGAGGCATAATCCTACTCAGTTACGTTTCTCGATCGGAGTTCAGAGTCCTAAGGCGACTAGGTTACGTTGTAGGAGTCCTTCTCCTAGTACAATACGATGCCGACCATTACGGCCATGCGATCACTCGTATGGTGAGACGTGTCACTCTTATTATTCACCGACTTAGCTTTCTTGACTACAATATTTCACTCCTACCCGGAGTCTATAACCTGAGCATCCCTCAGAGCAACACCTGATAGTCCTATTGGCGATCTACTTCCTACAATCTTGGTACATCCATGTTTCTTGCCTACTCTTATAAATAGAAGACGACCCCCCAAGGTAAAGGAGGATTCACTCCATCTTTCATACACTCAAACTCTTTCTACGTTTCCCTCTCTTTAAACTAGAGATAGCTTCTGATTATCTCCTGACTGTTTACATTAGGAATTTGACTTAGGCATCGGAGTGTACTCGGGGCTTAGTCGCCCAACTCCCTTGTTTAACTTCTGTGATTGCAGGTTGCTCGGATCGCAGATCGACGAGCGATTTTCAGCCATAACAGATATGAATGTACAAAACCCATCTTTTAATTATTCCTTATTCTCCTCTCCTTTCTTTGACGGAATTAACCCTAAAAGGGCTCTTGTGCAGATTTTGATGTGCTTGAGGTGGCGGTGGCGTAGGTTGTAATTCCCCTGGCTGGTCCATGATTTGGTTGTAGGAGTGGTGGTGCTGAAAGTCTTGGGTTTAAACGATTCCATTTTTTAATAATAATAAATAAATAATAATTATCTTTAAAAGTAGATGGTGGAGACATGTCAACCTTGTCCATGATGATTGACATGTGTCAAGAAGTACTACGAGATTAAAAGAAAAAGTGGGAATCGAATCATCTAATTGGTCCCTGATCTGATACCTTGGCCGATCCTTGAAATAGGGGATGATCAATATCGGAGTAGAATTGGCCTTGCTTAATATCGATTATGAATCAGTTGATCTGATCGATCCAATACCGTTTACTTGAACCATATTCTTACCTACCCTATTATGTTTTAACCTATTTAGGATCGGTAATATGATAACTTTGAAAATCAAAGACATCCAGAATCTATGTTGTATTCTGAACAATGTGTGAAAAAAAAAAAAAAAAGTACATGGATCATGGTTTCAAAAGTGGAACGGATTATTACCAAAAAAAAAAAAAAAAATTTGGAACGGACCAGCAGTTTCACGATTTCTGTTTCAAACGTCGGATTCAGTAATTAAACAGTTTTCCGTTCATTTTGACACCCTCCAAAATTAAAATATCGCTTGAATCTTACTTAATACATCATCATTTCCCTTATAAACTAAATGTCGGTAAATATCCAACAACGTCGTAGAAGAGAACCCCAACGAAGTTGTTCATTTGTTTAGCTAGGGAAAAGAGACGAAATATTCTTTCTCCTGATTCCCTATTATTATTATTATTATTATTATTATCATATATATAGAAAAAGAAGGTTAAATTTATCAATTCCTGTTTATTTTTAACACGGCCAACCGGAAAGGGAACCGTTATTTGAAAGTTTAGGGGATGCCTAAAATTATGGCTAAGTTCAAGAAAAGTAAAAATAGTTTTCCTAAAAAATTAATTGGAGAATATTCACTATGATTGGTGGAATTCACAATTTGATTCTTCAGTTTTCTTCTTTCTTTGTTGTTTTGTCATAGACTCATAGGTCATCTATTACTCAACCTCCCCTCATATGAAAGCTAGGTTCGCCATTGCCCATTTGTTTAAGCCAGTCTCTTGTATGGAGGTGTCATAATCCGATGTGGTTGATGGATGCTGTTTCAAGATGTTGTACAAAAAAAATTCACAATGTTGGTTTGACTTGTGAAAATCAAAGGTAGTAAAACTGACAATTTAAAATAAGATATTGAAATAAAAAATAAAAATAATAATAAATTAAATAAACTGTTAATTTGTAAAGTACAAGCTATTCTCAAGAAAATATTAAAAAGAGAATGAAAAAAAAGAAAGCATCCTAGCACAGGAGGCTCTCATTATTACAGGGTTTGGGGGAGGGGTAGAATGTACACAACCTTACCCCTGCAATGCAAAGAGGTTGTTTTCGTATTTCAAACCTGTGACCATCAGGTTGCAATATGACAACCTTATCATCACACAAAGACTAATCTCTGAAAATATTAAAAAGAGAGTAAAGTTATTATATTGCAGCAATTTAATATTGCATATCAACTTCACCATCCATGTTATAGCTAAGTGGGATTTCACCTTAATGTTGAGCCTTAATTGACACAGAGAAGGGGGTGAATAAGTGTATTAAAATTTCTTTCTTTAAAATTTCTCTGCTGCCCAGAGTTGATGGAGAATACACGGTCACGCACACAAGCGTATGCAAATCTACCTTGCTACCACTCAGTGGCCAGGTGTAATAGATTTGTACACCCATTCTGTAATCCATTCCACGCATTTCACAAGACATAGAAAAATGCACAATCCACAATACAAAGATATTACGTAGTTTACTAATACAGTGTGTGATGGCTAGTCCATAGAGTAATGTCCAACGAGCTTCGTATATACACGATACACTTTTTTTAATCCTTTTTACATGACAAGGGTTCCTACCCTATGTTTTCCTAGCATAACTGAGAGGGTGCAATATTGCCAGGGTTCAAGCAACTACAACTACCAGTGTCCAGTATCCACTGAACACATTAATTTCCAAGTAATTTTTTGGGCTTATATCATGCCCTACAATGCAATCCTAAACTAGCTAGGTATTTAACAATATACACCTAAGCTATCATATCCTAATTTGGTAAGCAATGAAAAATACAAAGTTGAGAGACTCTCACAACCAATGTTTTCATATGTTCAGAAATGATTCTGACATTTCCAATGGTCCATTGGAACTTTCAACAACCCCCAAGGTTGGGGGAACTTGATTCTTCAAGTAAACCTAATGAACACTTCATCTCTTTCTTCTCTAATTCAAAATCTCACCATTAAAGATTCATAAAAGCTCCCCATCAATCCTCAAGACCTTAACACACCATTAATCAACAAAAGGGTACATTGGAAGGTGAGTTAATGCATATTGAAAGCTTCCTCCACACATCAAAATCATTCACTCCCACTTTTTTCGTTTTTTGCTATTTTTTCCACCAAAACTCAACATTCCCAGCAACTTCTTCATTTAAAAACAAGAACACCGGTTCTTGAACAGTTCGATTTGGACATCAGATAGCCAAGTTATGGCCATTCAAAGATTGGCCAGTAACTTTAATTCAAATAAAATCATTTTATGGACTACCATGCACCTACGCGACATTGGATTACATCGTCGCTGACACATCCGATTCGTTGTCAAGATTGATCTGTCTGCTCCATAATCTCCACTAATGGTTGTTAGAAACAACTAAAAAAGTGGGTCCCTATTGATTGTCAGATCTGCTTAATTGCGTCAGCAATGATCATGTTTTCTCTTGGCCGTTGGATCAACTTCCATACCGTTGCCGCGCTATACGCACGACATACCTTATCGCTGATATACTTCAGAATGATGCGATGCACACTATCAAGTTGTGTCTACAATGGTACGCCTTGCAGGAGCATCTCGGTCGGTCCACCAAGATGCCCGCTATTTTTATGACTATCAAATTTGGATTGAGCTGATGTGGCACATCTATGACCGCTCGATTGGTCTTTCAAAAAAGTTTTGATAATTACAACTCTGCCCTTCCCACTTTAGATAATAATAATTAAGCCCTTTAATTATATTTATAGTGTAAACCCTAGTAATCTCACTAACCAGTAGTAGGGTCTGGTTTTTGAAACTTTTCATCTGTTCCAATGGAATCGCGATATCTCCCTCATCTGATATCGGATTGAGTGATTGCAATCCTATTGCGAAGCCAACTCGATGATCTACATCTTTCCACTATGTTTCTTTTCATGACACTACTATAGGACCCACCAAAATCAACCTGAAAGCAACTTTAAAACAAACCTGAGAATCCAGACCTAAAACTTTTCGTACATGTGCACTGAAACTCCCGCACATTGCCAATCATCTTAGTGCGGCTTAGAACAATGCATAATTAATGTAGAGCTTGATTGAACGACTAGGTTCACTGCTAGGCCTTGTCAATCACTCCATAGAAGTTGTAAAACATGCTAACTCATGCTCGGACTGTTGAACACATCCCATTGCCTGCTCACCTCTTGCACTTGCACTGACATTATTTCTCCTCATTTCTCTATCTTTATGCTCAACTACTGCCACATCAATAAAGTTGCCAACAATTAAACAAATGACCAACAATCTCCCCTTTTGGAATTGTTGGCAACTCACTTCTCATAAGGATGCTCTCTCCCCCTTTAACAATAAGTACAAAGGGATCAGGCCGCGTAGGGGTGCCTACCGCATCTTCCCTATTCTATGGGCTCTCCAAAAACCATATAACTCATCATTTTCTTTTCATCAGAAAGATGACCATGGACTCCCCTTGAGTTTGACACTAGGAGCAAAAAGATGGCAATAAAAAAACCGCTCCCTTTCACTCCAAGCTCCTCAGTACTTGGGGAGGATAACACTCCCAACTACTGCCTCAAATACTCGAACTGTTCCTTGGGAAGTGGCTTTGTAAAGATGTTAATCGGCTGCTCTATAGTTGGAATGAATTCTAGCTGAGCTGCTCTTTTAGCTACCTTATCTCTCAAGAAGTGATACCAGATGGCTAAGTATTTTGTCTTGGAGTGCATCACTGGGTTCTTGAAAATATTTATAGCACTTGTGTTATCACAGAATAATGAAATAGGCTTGCTCAACTCAATGCCTAAATCTTTCAACATCTGATTCATCCATAGAACTTGAATGCAACATGAAGTGGCCGCTATGTATTCTACCTTTGCTGTAGACAAGGACACCGAATCCTGTTTCTTACTTTGCCAAGCCACCAAATTTCTGCCAAGATAGAAGGCATCTCTATTAGTACTCCTCCTATCATTAACACATCCTACCCAATCAACATCTGAGTAGGATGACAAACCAATAACCTTGTTTTTTGCATACAAAAGACCATACTCCATGGTCCCCTTCAAGTATCTGAAGATCCTCTTCATAGCTACCACATGTGTTTCCTTTGGTGCAAGAACCACACTCTATTAATCCGGTCTAACCTTGATGTGCTAGGTCTTCCCATCATAGCTAGATCGAGTGGACCAACCGTATGAAGGAACCACGAGGCCAAGTAAGGGAATCGACCCAAAAATAGTTAAATTGGATTGTGTGATCGACTACCTGGGCTTGTGTGGTTGACCACTCAATTAACAAAGAGACCATAGTTAAAATAGGTCGTGTGGTCGACACTTTTGAGGGATGTGGTTGACGAATTTTGCGACCACACAGTTGATCGCAAGTTGCCAGATCAGACTCTATGATTTGGAAACTTTTCAAATCTTAGGAGATTTCTTTCCTAATTGTAGGAGGACTCTATATGGAGAGTTTCTCTCTCTATATAAGGACATCCCTCTACCCTCTCTTACTCTTTGGATCAATCTCAAACCCTAAACCTAAGAGAAGAGAGAGGAAGAGAAAGAGAAGAAGATTTGGAGAGGAAAGCTTGGAGAAGGTTTTGCAAAGCTACAAACTTAAGGTATGAGCAACTGTCCTATAGGGTGTCACATAAGATGGGAGTTTCCATGGTAAATTGAGATGTTGAACCAACGTAAATTTCGACCATGGGATTCCCTAAGAAAGTCTCAAAGAAAAATCATGGAGAATAAGTTAGGATAAATAGCTATGTAAAAACTATGATTTAATGGCCATAGAATGACTATAGGATGAAACCTAGTGGTGAGCCGAGAAATTGACTCAGGAAAAACATGGATTGAAGACCAAAGACTAACCAAACTTTGTGTGGTCGCATGACACATAACCATAAAGTTGACCACAGCTATTAGGGAAGTTTCTCAGAAATCGTGTAGTCGCATGCTGTAGTCGCATGTAGCACGACCATAGGGTCGACCGTATAGTCTGTGGTCAACATAAATATGAGACCACAGAGTTGACCAATCAACTAGAAAAGGGCTCCATTTCGATTTTCGACTACTGTAACTTAGTACAATCAAACCCTAATGTAAATCCATAAATTTTTTAGGTTTATAATTAATTCAAAGTGACATCCAAGGCTTAAAAGAAGATTGCATATTGTTTACAGGTGAGAAAACAAGACCTAAACTAAAAGGCTAATAATAAGCTATCCTTTTATTCTATTTTTCTGTTATCAAATATGATGTCATGCCTTGTATGATTGTTTGTGCATCTCACATGTCATCTAATATTTGTTATATATCTGCTCATGCATATTTAATTTTGTTCATTTATGATATGATGATGATGCTCGAGATAGGCATGTGCTTGTGTATGTGGTTGGCTTGTTGAATGTCAGTAGAGCATCAGGGGGGAGGACTTGGCACTGTGGTTCATCCCACCAGATTGTAGCTCTATCTCTACTCATTCTTATCCACTGACATTGTCGTATCACCGTTACCTTAGTGGAACTATTATGCTGTAGGGCGTCAGGGAGAGAATGCGGCCATGGTTCATCCTGATCGGCAGACTCTAGCTCTATCTCTATGGGCATCTTGAGGGATGCTGGGGTAAGGCCTTGGATACAAATTGTGATGATATCTGGGATTGATTAGTTACGAGCCCAGTTTGCAAGCCCTCGCCAGCAGGGGCTTACGTGTTGGTATGGGTAGGGCATCAGGGGAAGTGTTTGCAGTGTGTGATCTAGACACTTTAGCTCTATCTCTATTCCATGGTGGGTGCATGTGGGACGGCAATGGTATGTGAACCATTAGGCGTATACACACACTCATGTATAAAGGTGTGATGGCTGTCAATCCTTTCTATAGCACAGCTGGAAACCTAAACCAGACTAAAGATATAAATATGACTGCATATATATGTTTGTGCATTGTTTTGTTTACTCACTGAGTCGTGATGTGTGCTTATCTTTCGACGTCATATATTTTTAGTTGATGATGCAGGTACCACAATGGAGGACTATATGAATGCGTCATCGTAAGGACACGTTATGGCTATAGACGTACAACCAGTGGAAGACGCGCATGATCCTTCATGTGAGTGCTTCCAATGTATTTTTGAGTAGTTATTTACAATTAAGTTTTGAAACTTGTAATAGATTATTTACTTTATGTTTTGAGTTAATTGGAGATAATTGGATTTAAATTTATTTATCATGTTAGATCTCAGTTCATTATTAATATGACTTTCGCTATTTATATTATTACCTCTGATTATGTTGTGAAAGATGAATCTGGTTTGGATTGTTGGCATGGTCTTTACGAAATCCTGGTTGAACCGTTGGTTCTTATAATGGTTCATCACCCTACTGGTTAGTCCAGAATTGGGGTTGTAAGACTTGCACTCTACTAACCCGGTCTAACCATGACATGTCAGGTCTTCCCATCATAACCGAATCGAGTGGACCAATCATATGAAGAAACCACAAGGCCAGGTAAGGGAATCAATCCAAAAATAGTTAAATTGGATTGTGTGGTCGACTACCTGAGCTTGTGTGGTCGACCACTCAATTAATAAAGAGACCACAATCAAAATAGTTCGTGTGGTCGACACTTTTGAGGGGGGTGGTCGACGAATTTTGCTACCATATAGTCGACCACACGTTGCCAGATCAGACTCTGTGATTTGAAGATTTGAAGTTTCAAATCTTAGGAGATCTCTTTCCTAATTGTAGGACTCTATATGGAGAGTTTCTCTCTATATAGAGGATGTCCCTCTACCATCTCTCACTCTTTTGGATCAATCTCAAACCCTAAATCTAAGAGAGAAAGAGAGAGGAAGAGAAGGAGAAGAAGATTTGGAGAGGAAAGCTTGGTGAAGGTTTTGCAGAGAAGAGTTCTATCTCTCTACAATAAGTTTAAGGTATGAGCAACTTGTCTCTGTAGAGGTAGATCACATAGGATAGGAGTTTCCATGGTAAATTGAGATGTTGAACCAATGTAAATTTCGACCATGGGATTCCCTAAGCAAGTCTCAAAGGAAAATCAAAGAGAATAGATTAGGGTAAATAGCTATGTAAAAACTATGATTTAATGACCATAGAATGACTATAGGATGAACTCGAGTGGTGAGCTGAGAAATCAACTCAGGAAGAACACGGATTGAAGACCAAAGACTGACCAAACTTCGTATGGTCGCAGCTGTGGTCACATGATACACCACCACAGGGTTGACCACAGTTATTCGAGAAGTTTCCCAAAAATTGTGTGGTCGCATGCTGTGGTCGCATGTAGCATGACCACAGGGTTGACCGCACGCTCTATGGTCTCATATTTATGTTGACCACAGACTGTGTGATCGACCCTGTGGTCGTGCTACACGCGACCATGCAAACAGATTATAGAATATCTAGCTTAGTAGCAGTTAGGTTGAGCAGACATCTAATTGTTGATCTATATATAGTGTGGTCAACTAATTGAGAGTGATCATCTTTGCTCAAATTGCAACTAGTCATCATTAATGTATCAATTGGTGTACTATCCCCTATTGTAAATGTCACAACCCAATTCTGCACCAACCAGAATGTTGTGATGAACCGTCTATGATCCAACGGTTCAACCAAGATCTTGAATTGGCTGTGTTCTTTTACTTAAACCATACAGATCCACAACCATAATCAGAGTAAATAAACAATAACAAAAGTCTTTAATATGAATGAACTGAGTATCTAACAGTGATATCATAAATAAAGTATCCAATTATCTCAAATAACTGAAGACATAAAATAAAATAAATTAATCAATTACATGTTCTGAATAATTTGACAAATAAATCTAATCAAAGACACATGAGTTGCACTGGCACGACGATTCATGCGACTCCATCATAGCTTCTACATCCATCGCTGCAACATGCTCGTACATTGGAGCATTCATATAATCTTCTACTGTAAGACCTGCATCATCAACTAAAAATATTTAGACGTCGAAAGGGTGAGCACACATCATGGCTCAATGAGCAAACAAAATAATTCAACAAACATGTGCATGCATTCAATTCATATCTTTGGTCTGGATCATAAGTTTGTAATGTGCAAAAGAAAGGATTGGTGGCCGCCGCACCTCTATACATGTAAGACCCGTATCGAACTAACCGGTCTTACCACCTTGAACCAGGTCTACCCATCATGGTCGAGCCCAATGGACCAAGTGCGTGAAGGAGATAACGATCCCAGGTATTAAACTGACCCAAAAACACTAAAATAGGGGGGAGGGTAGCACACCCAGCTAGGCAGGGTCGGACCCCCCAATATAAAAGTCAGACCCTGAGTTTCTAACCGGGGGTCAGACAACTTAGAACCAGGGGTCGACGGGATCTCCGACCCCCTCATCGACCCCCAGTCTGCCAACAGAAACCGTGATTTGGAAACTTTCCAAATTTCAATGGGATTCTTTTCTAAGCTCAGTGGGACTTATTTTGGGAGTTTCTACTCTATAAATAGGACGTCCCTAAGCCTCTTTCACTCCTTTTAGAACCCTAATTGGATTGAGAGAAAGAGAAGAGAAGGAGAAGAGAAGGAGAAGAGAAGGAGAGTCGAGAAGAAGACCAAAGAGAAGGCTTCAGAGAAACAAGTTTAATTCTCAGGTATGGATACCATCTCCATGAATTTTCTTAAGACCTTAGAGTAGATATTGAAGAGGGTATGATCTAGGAGAAACCCAAATCATCCATCCATGGTTAGGTTTCAATGGAAAACCATGGAGGAGATCATTAAAACCATGCAGAGGAATAAACTATAGTTATAAACCATTGAACATGTATGGAATGGATTATCGAAGCAAGCCATAGGACCCAAACACGAAAGAATGGACTGTAGGATGAAAATCTCGACTAAACCCACGGGGGGTCGCACGTGGGGTAGGTGGAGAATCGACCCTACCAGACCCTAGCATCGACCCCCAGTGTTCGGGAAGTCCAGAATAGGGGTGGTAGCACCTAGGGTCGATGGAACATCCGACCTTGGCATCGACCCCCAGTTAACAACAAGCTTTAAAAATTGGAATTAATTCTAATTAAACTCTATCGAATTGATTAGGTCTTCTAGTGATATAATAGTGATATTAAGTTGATTCTTAAAGCTTGAAAGAGGATCTGCAATCGAGCAAAGGTGAGGGAACAAGACCTAAACTAATTGGTTAATAATAAACTATTTTTATTTCTTGATTCCAATGCCATGATTGATTCTATGCGTGTATGCTTGTCATGTGCATTTAACATGTCATCCAATATTTCTATTATTACTGTTCATGCATATTTAAATTTATTGTTTATAACATGATGATGATGATGATGATAGGAATAGACATGTAATGTATGTGTGTAGTTAGTGTGTTTGATGCGAGCGAGTATCACGGGGGTGTCATAGGCCGGGCCTTAGCACTCTATCTCTATCTTTAACTCAAGTCTTGTCCACTGACATCGTCGTATCGCCATTACCTTAGCAGAGCTATTACATCGTAGTGTATGAGGGGAGGTGGTCTCGGACCGTGTAGTCTCTGACTCTGTCGGGGGGCCTTAGCCCTATTTCTATGGACGTATTAAAGGATGCTGGGGTGAGGCCTTGGATACACTGTTTGGCATTAGGATTGGTTAGTTGCGAGCCCAGTTTGCAAGCCCTCGCCAGCAGGGGCTTACGTGTTGGTATGGGTAGAGTATCAGGGGAAGTGTCATAGGTCGGGCCTCAGCACTTTAGCTCTATCTCTATTCCATGGTAGGGTGGATGGGGACAACAATAAACGTTAACCTTTGTGCGGGCCTTCACACCCTGTGCATAGAGGCGAGGCAGCCACCGAACATTTCTGTAGTTCATTGCAAACTTATTTACCAGACCACAGATATGAATTGAATGCAAGCATATGATTGTTGCATTGTTTTGTTTGCTCACTGAGCCATGATGTGTGCTCACTCTTTCGACGTCGAATATTTTTAGTTGATGATGCAGGTACCACTGTCGAAGATTATATGAATGCTCCTGTGTACGGGCACGTGGCGGTAATGGAAGATGAAGACTTAGTGGATAGCATGACTCCTCATGCGAGTGCAACTCATGCGAGTGCAACTCATGCGTATTCGGTAGATTTTATTTGAATTATTAAACGAATGTAATTGATATTTTATTCATTTATGTCTTAGTTGATACAACAATAACTTGATATTTTATTTATGATTATCACAGTTAGATTTCTCAGTTCATTTATTATTAAGACTTCCGCTATTGTGTATTTATTTTGATTATGAATGTGGATGTGTATGGTTTTATATTCGACAGACACAGCCTATTAGAGATCCTGGTTGAACCGTTGGTTTATTAGCGGTTCATCACACCATTATGAATAGTACGGAATTGGGATGTGACAACTTGGTATCAGAGCATCTCAGGCCCTGTCTGTGAAATCAGTATACTTCCACAAAAGTTTGTGAACTGAGATAGGATAAAAATTTAAAAAGATGTAATAATACCACACCATAAGCATCTGTGTTGTTTGAGACAAAACTGAAAGAGAATAATGTATCTATTAAATGAGAAACAGATTTATATACAACCAAAAGAAGAACAAACGTTTATATATATGACTAAAGCAGAGTATAGTCCATAACCCGGACAGTTACTCTGAAGTACAAAAGAAAGATAAAAGAAATACATCAAGAAGCTGGAGGTAATGGGAGAGGCGGTGCCTCACGGTCTCTATCATAGTCCTCAGCGTAGACTCTAGTCAACCAAGCTATCTGCGTCTGGGTCGTCTGGAGACTAGCTGTGAGATCAGCCACCCGCTAGTCAGTCACGCGCTGAGCATCCCTAAGCTCTCCCACCTGCTGATCGGACAAGCGCTGAGCCTCTAGAAGCTCTCCCATCCTCAAATTAGACATGCGCTGAGCCTCTCGTATCTCATGCAATATCCCCATTATGTCATTAGAAGGTGCATACGAAGGACCAGCTGCATGTGAAGGACCAGCTGAAGAAGAAGGACCAGCTCCTGTAGCATGAGTAGGTGATGGAGGAGGTATGGCATCCACATCCATGTACAGACGATCGTCATCATCCCCATGAACCCCTGCTCCAGCGGCTGCTGCTGTTGCCTCAGCGTCAGCCATCTCCACTCGAGTGCGAGGGTTCACCATCGCTTTCCTCTCCTCATCGCTGACCTGGGCATCCCGCATGCCCATCTTACAGATGGCCTCCCAATCCAGAGGCGATGAGAATGATTTCTCCTGAATCTTCTCATCCATTAAGTCAACACCCAGGCGGGTAAGCAGCGTAGTAATCATGCGTCCATAAGGCAGGTTGCTAGTATGACTGGGCAACGTAGCGCTGATCATCGTCCGCAAGATGATGTAAGGAAGGCAAACGGACAGCCTAGTGCATATACAGTACAGCAGATACTGGGTCAACTGGGAGACCCTCTCGTAATGTCCACTCTGCGGTATCAGGTTGTGCTGAATAATCATGCAGTACACCCGTGGATCTGAACGTAGGTAACTCGCTTTCATCTCCCAACGATCCTCTCTGATGAGCTGACGGTCTATCTCAGCCCTCATCTGTAATGAAAAGAATTGGGGCTCTCCAGGGGCACAGAATACAAAGGAGCCGTCATATGAGATACCCAGAAAGTCCGCTAGCTGCCGATAGTCTAAGGAAATCTCAACTCGTAAAGCCGTAACAGCATCGACTCATTAATGCGCCCTCAAGGGGCAGCCTAAGGAACAAGGAAGAGGCTCAGCAGAAGACTCGCAATGTCCCTTGACATAGCTAGTGATCCTGAGCTCACTACCCCTCTAAACGTCGTTGTAATCCCCCACCACTTGGAGATTACAATAGAACTGTCGTACCAAGTCAGGACAGGTACAGGTGTCACACCCCAATTTTGGTCTAATCAGAATGGTGTGATGAACCGCTAAATAACCAACGGTTCAACCAGGATCTCAAATAGACTATCCCCGTGTTATCCAAACTTACATGCATCCACAATCATAATCAGAGTAAATACACAATAGCGGAAATCTTATAAATAAATGAACTGAGAACTAAGATGATACCATTAATTAAATAGTAAATTATTTTGTTTTCAACTGAGACATACTTATATAAATATCAAATACATGTCTTTATAAATTCAAAGAAACTATAAAAATATCTAATCAAATACACATGAGTTGCACTCGCAAGAGGGGTCGTGTGTATCGTCTTCAGCTCCAGCTTCCATTGCTGCTATATTCCCGTACGCAGACGCGTTCATATAATCTTCGACTGTGTAACCTGCATCATCAACTAAAAATATTCGACGTCGAGGGGTGAGCACACAACACGGCTCAGTGAGTAGCCAAAACAATGCAACAATACATATGCAAGCAATCAATTCATATCTTTAGTTTGGTTTATAGTTTGCAATGCGCAATAGAAAGGTTGGGTGGTCAAAGATTAACGTTTATTAACACCGCCTCTATACACAGGGTGTGGAAGCCCGCCCGAAGGTTAACGTTTATCGTCGTCCCCATCCACCCTACCATAACATTAGACAACAAAAGTTAACGTTTATTGCTATATAATGCTATACCAACACGTAAGCCCCTGTTAGCGAGGGCTTGCAAACTGGGCTCGCTACTAACCAATCCTAATGCCAAACAGTGTATCCAAGGCCTCACCCCAGCATCCCTCAGAATGCCCATAGAGATAGAGCTAAGGCCCCCCGGTAGAGTCAGAGACTACAAGGACCGAGACCACCTCCCCTGATACTCTACGACATAATAGTTCTGCTAAAGTAATGGCGATACGACGATGCCAATGCACAAGACTTGAGTTAGAGATAGAGCTAAAGTGCTAAGACCCGCCAAAGGTTAATGTTTATTGACGTTCTCATCACACCTCCCCTGATACTCGCTCGCATCAAGTACATCAACCACACACATACAAGCACATGCCTATTCCTATCATCATCATCATCATCATGTTATAAACAATAAAGTAAATATGCATGAACAAGTAATAGAAATATTGGATGGCATGTTGTATGCACATTACAATATATTCGCATAGAATCAAACATGGCATAGGACTCAAGAAAAGAAAACAGTTTATTATTAACCAATTTAGTTTGAAGTTATGGTTCCTCACCTTAGCTTGTTATAAGATATTTTCCAAGCTTTAAAATCACCGTTACAATGTTATTAGATTGCTAGCAGACCTAACAAAGCCGATAAAATTTAATTAGAATTAATTCTGGAATTAAAAATCATTCTTTCAACTGAGGGTCGATGCTAGGGTCGATGGGTCTATCGACCCTCCCTCCATTCTAGACTTCCCGAATGCTGAGGGTCGATGGTCAGAAACACCTAGGGTCGGATGGTCTATCGACCCTCGGTGCGACCCTCGGTGAACTCTGATCCAATTCCCACTTTTAAATCTATTCTTCGTGTTTGGGGTCCTATGGTTTGCTTCTACATTCCATTAAAGATTCATCCCATGGTCTATAACCATGTATAATCCATCTAAATAGTTTTCATGCATCATCCTATGGTTTTCCATGAAAACCTAACCATGGATGGATGGTTTGGGTTTCTCCGAGATCCTACTCTCAACAATTACTAACCTAAGGTCTGTAGAAACTCATGGAATTAGTACCCATACCTGAGAAGATTACTTTTCCTCTGAAATTCTTCTCCTTTTTGCTAGGTTCTCTTCCTTGCTTCTCCTCTTCTTCCTTTCCTTCTCCTCTCTTTCTCTCAATTCAATTAGGGTTATGAAAGGAGTGAAAGTGGCTTAGGGACGTCCCTTAAATAGGCTAGAAACATCCTAAAATAAGTCCCTTTGAAATTAGGAAGGAATCCAATCGAAAAATCTCGACCTTTCCTAATTTCTATTTTCGGCAGGATCCGAGGGTCGATGATCCCGTCGACCCTAGGGTCTTAAGCTGTCCGACCCTCCCTTAAAATCTGAGGGTCTGACATTCTGTTTTGGGAGGTCCGACCCTACTTGGCTGGGTATGCGACCCTCCCCTAAAATTAAGTGTTTTTGGGTCGATTCTACACCTGGGATCTCGATCTCCTTCACGCCCTTAGTCCACTTGACTCGACCATGATGGGTCAACCTGGTTCAAGGTGGTAAGACCGGGTTAGTTTGACACGGGTCTTACAACAGGCGTCATAGGTGATGACAGGGAGCCAGACCATATCACCAAAAGCCCCCTCCACATTGAACAAGGCCAGGCTAGCCAAGTCCACCTTGCGGCGTCCCATTACTTTCTTAAGAGCGTAGCGGGCATACTGCATCTCGGCTTCATTGGAACGGAAGCAAAGATGGTCGCGAACACTAGGTACCTTGGTACGAGCCATAGTATCTGCAAATAACAAAGAAAAACAAATAATGGCTTAGTAGAGATGAAAAACCCAAAATTTCGACATTATAACGACGTAAATTGGTCAAAAGTCTCACTTTTCACCCATACTCATGGGCAGAAGGAATTACATAGATCCTAAACTATCCTGTAAGACTCATACAGTTGGAAATTTTAGCTAATGAGATTGGATTGGAAGAAATTTCAAGAAATTCAAAATCTCGACAAATTAGGGCAAAAATGGTAAATTTCGAGTTTCTCGATAACCAACCGATGGAACTCAAATATTTTTGAGGGCTTTCATTCCTTTAGTCACCAACAACAAAAGCCCCCAATAAAAATCAAATTTTTATGGTTGGAAAAAGTTTAATTTGAAGAAAATGAGATATACGAGCAAAAACCTAGGTAAAGAAACCTAAAAACATGAAAAAGTAGAAGATATACCTGTAGAGGAGGTGTAGACGTCGAAACAAGAAGCACAAACCACCAACGGATCAGAGTTGTCACTGTAGCAACTCAGAGGGACGAGACGAGTCGGAGCGGAGGAGAAAGAATGGGAAATGGACTTAGAATCGAAACTTAAAAATCTGATTTTTAGTCCGGGGGTCGGAGAATTCAACCAAAACAATCGACCCACCCATCGACCCCCGCATCGACCCTCGGCTCTTGGTAATCTGACAGAGAACCAGGGGTCGCACCCTGGGTCGGACATCCTCCCACCCCCTCATCGACCCCCGGCTCTCGGGAAGAATTAGTGATTCCTCAGGGTCGCAGACTGAGGGCCGGACATCCATCGACCCCCACCATCGACCCTGCAGTTAAAATACAACATTTTTGACAGAATGATCTGAAAATTTTAAAATTTGCATTTGTTAGTGGTTTTAAAATATGAGAATGAAATATATAATGATTGTTTCACGTTTTCAATGATTTTCAGGCAATCCCACTACCAAATTAGATAATGGCTGGACGCAAAGTAACCAGACAAAGCCGTAACTCTATCCCACCACCACCACCTGTGGGGGAAGATAGCCAGATACACCCGAAAACACAGGGGAATATGAACACGGCACCATCCGTCATTAATGGGTAGACAAATCCTACAAATTTGTCAGCTCCACCTACAAACCTGGCTATAATCATATTGAACTTGGCCCAACAACTGCAGCAAATGCAACAGGCACAGGCTACTATGCAAGCTGCCATAGGCATGACTTTTCCAGCTGCATAGACACCTCCAATGCCAACAGGACAGGCAAGCACAACTCCAGGGGGAAGTAACACAGTACCCCACGCACCTCAAACTCCCATCATGTAGGCTCAAGTACAAAATCCTAAGGTAGCTCAAGGTGGATATCAATACCAACCACCTATGTATGGGGCGTATGTCCCGCAACAACTAGACCACTCTAGGCTGGTGGAGCGTTTCCTTAAACTGAAGCCCAAAGAATTTAATGGCAAGCCAGCAGATCCTTTATGGCCGGCACATTGGGTTGACGAAATGGAAAGAAATTTTATGATGATGACAGTAAATGAAGAAGAAAAAGTGATATGTGCCACCTTTATGCTGAAAGGATATGCACACCATTGGTGGAGGTCTACCAGGACATATTTATTAACAAAGCACGCCCAACTAACTTGGGATATTTATAAGGAGGCATTCTTTGAGAAGTACTTTCCTAGAAGTTTCAGAGATTCTATGGAAAGAGAGTTCCTGAGTTTATATCAGGGGCAGATGACCGTAGATGCATATCAACAACGTTATGAGGAGCTGTTCTTCTTTGCACCCACCAGTATGCAAGAGGAAAACACCAAGACCCAAAGGTTCGTCATGGGACTTAGGGAAAGCATCCGCGAGCATGTTCTGGGATTTGAAAAGAAAATCTATAATGAAGCGGCACAAATTGCTCGAGTTATAGAATTGAGCCAGAAGGAGAGTTATTTCATGCAAAACAGAGGTATAAAAAGGCCAGCTGGAAATTCTTATAACGGAGGGAATAACAAGACATTCAAACCTTTCCGTGCTCAAGGCTTTACCGCTGCAACCAAGACTACTCCCGTAGCTCAACAGCAACAAAAGCCAATTACTGAAGGGACATATGGCCAGGAATGTCCTAAGCCCAAGAAGCAGCTACATCAAGGACGAGTTTACGCAGTTACATCTTAGGATGCTGCCGCATCGCCTGATGTGGTCATAGGTATGTCTTAAATTTTTTTAGTTAGTTGTATTACATTGTATGAGCATGTAGACTAAACCAAAACAAATCACAGGTATCGTACCTATTAATGGCATTCCCGTCAGAGTACTCTTTGATTCAGGAGCTACTCATTCTTTTATATCTGTGTCATTTGGAAAGAAGCTAAATCTACCCCTTAAATCCTTAGACTACAAACTGCTTGTACGATCTCCTATGGGATTAGAAGTGGAGTTAGAAAAAGGTTATAGACCATGTCCAGTTCTTATTGATGAAAAGACTTTGGATGCAACCTTGATCGAACTTGAGATGGCAGACTTTGACGTCATCTTGGGAATGGACTGGTTAGCTCGACATTCTGCAAACCTATTGTGTGCCAAAAAGAAGCTGACATTTAAAGACAAAGAAGGAGCAGAGTTTAGTTTTTCAGGAACCAAACTTCCCCGTAAACGAAAGCTCATACTTTCTACGCTAATGGCTAAGAAGTGCCTCGAGAAAGGAGCAGTCGGGTATTTAGTATCTGTGGTCGACCTTACCAAGGAAGCACCACGAATGGAAGATATTGATGTCGTGCGTGACTTTCCAGACGTATTTTTTGAAGAACTACCAGGATTACCACCCGACCGAGCTACAGAGTTTGTTATAGATCTTATACCTGGAACCGCACCAGTATCGAAAGTACCTTATCGAATGGCTCCTACTGAACTGAAAGAATTGAAAGTACAACTACAAGAACTGCTGGACAAGGGTTACATTCGCCCTAGCATATCACCATGGGGAGTGCCAGTATTATTCATAAAGAAGAAGGACGGTAGTGTTCGATTGTGTATAGACTATCGAGAACTGAATAAACTGACAATCAAGAATCGGTATCCATTGCCTCGGATCGATGATCTTTTCGATTAGTTGCAAGGTGCCAAAGTGTTCTCCAATATCAATCTTCGGTCAGGCTACCATTAGCTGAAGATTAAGGATGGTGATATTCCCAAGACAGCATTCAGGACTAGATATGGACATTATTAATTTTTGGTCATGTCTTTCGAATTGATGAACGCACCAGCAACCTTTATGGAACTTATGAATCAGGTATTCTATGATATATTGGATACGTCGGTTATTGTATTCATCGATGATATATTGGTCTACTCCAAAGACGAGGAAACTCATATTAAGAATCTAAACGCCGCTCTGCAGCGATTACGAAAGGAGAAGCTCTACGCCAAATTTACAAAGTGTGAGTTTTGCCTAAAGGAAGTCGCTTTTCTAGGCCATGTAGTATCCGCTGAAGGAATTAAAGTGGATCCTAGCAAGATCGAAGCTATCGTGAAGTGGGAAGCACCGAAGAGCGTTGTAGAAATTAGAAGTTTCTTGGGGCTAGCTGGGTATTATCGACGATTTGTGGAAAACTATTTCCGAATTGCCGTACCTCTTACCAGTTTGACTAAGAAGGGCGAGAAGTTTGTTTGGACTGAGAAGTGCGAGAAGAGTTTCCAAACATTGAAGGCTAGATTGATATCCGCTCCAATCTTGACCATTTCGATTCCAGGACAGCCGTTTATTTTGTACACGGATGCGTCAGGATTAGGATTAGGATGTGTACTTATGCAAGGTGAAAAAGTAATTGCTTATGCCTCAAGACAATTGAAGACACATGAGAAGAACTATTCCACTCATGATTTGGAATTAGCGGCAGTAGTACATGCTGTCAAAATATGGAGACATTACCTGTACGGGGAGAAGTTTAAGATTAAATCAAACCATAAAAGTCTTACTTATCTATTTAATCAGAAGGAGTTGAATATGAGACAAAGAAGATGGCTGGAATTATTGAAAGACTATGATTGTGATATCCATTATCATCCGGGGAAAACTAATGTAGTAGCCGATGCGTTGAGTAGAAAGGAAATGATAAAATCTCAGGGAGAGATTAGCAGAACTGCCGCAATGTGTACTACCAGAAAGGTATTCAATCACGGTAATGAGCAGTTTGTGATAGATGCACCGGATGGATCAGCCAACCAAGGGTTTATTCATCGGTTTTCAAATATGTTCGCCGCATTGAAGATTATCTCGGATATAATTAATGAAGTAAAGACAGCTATCAAATCAGATCCTTACCTAAGGACGGTACAAGAGGACATTGAAAAAGGTAGGACTATCCCTGAGTTCACTTTGGACGAAGAAAAGTACTGAAGTAGAAATGAAGAATATGTGTACCAGAAACAGAAAGCTTGGACATTAAACATCGATTGATGAAAGAAGCCCATACCACCATCTATTCGATACATCTTGGAAGTACAAAAATGTATCATGATCTAAAGAAATTATATTGGTGGAGAGGAATGAAAGCAGATGTAGCTAAGTTCGTGTCTCAATGCCTAAATTGCCAGAAAGTAAAGGCTGAACGACAAAGACCGGCAGGACTGTTACAGCCGTTATCGGAACTAGCATGGAAATGGGACTGCATCACAATGGACTTCGTCACAGAATTACCATTGACCCCTCGAGTAGTTGACGCAGTTTGGGTGATTGTAGATTACCTGACTAAACGACCTCAGTATACACTAGCTGTGTGTGGATAACATTGTGCGATTACACGGTGTACCTGAAAGCATTGTGTCCGATAGAGATCCACGATTTACTTCAAAGTTTTGGGAAGGATTGCAAAAGGCTATGGGTACAACATTGAAGTTTAGTACTGCATTCCATCCACAGACAGATGGACAGTCAGAGCGTACAATTCAGATTCTAGAAGATATGCTTCGAGCATGTGTAACTGATTTTAAAGGATTATGGGATGAAAAGTTACCATTGATTGAGTTCGCTTATAACAATAGCTATCAGGCTACTATACAGATGTCACCCTATGAAGCACTGTATGACAGGAAGTGTCGAACTCCTTTGTTTTGGAATGAAGTTGGGGAACGTAGTATTGTTGGACCAAAATTTGTTGAAGAGACTTGTCGAGTGGTCGACATTATCAAGGAAAGAGTGAGAACAACTCAGAATCGTCAGAAGCAATATATAGATACTTGACGCCGAGACCTTGAATTCGTCGTGGGTGATAAAGTACTCTTAAAAGTATCGCCTATGCGAGGTTTGAAACGGTTCGGACAGAAAGGGAAATTAAGTCCCAGATATGTCGGACCATATGAGATTCTAGCTAAGCGTGGAAAAGTGGCTTACTAGTTAGGAAAAGTGGCTTACTAGTTAGCATTACCACCATCTATGTCAAGTGTGCATGACGTATTTCATATTTCCTTATTGAAGAAGTATGTCAAGGATCCGACGCACGTTTTGACAATAGACCTACCTGATTTGACTGAAGATTTGACATTTGAAGTAGCACCAACTAAATCACCAGCCGAAAGGTTCAACGACTACGCAACCGTGATATCTATTATGTTAAGGTCACCTGGAGAAGTAGAGATATGGAAGAAATCACATGGGAAGAAGAGAATGCTATGCGAAATCAATATCCTTATTTATTTGACTCGAAAGGTATGTACAATTTCGAGGACGAAATTTTTATAAGTAGGGGGAGTTGTAAGACCCGTATCGAACTAACCGGTCTTACCACCTTGAACCAGGTCTACCCATCATGGTCGAGCCCAATGGACCAAGTGCGTGAAGGAGATAACGATCCCAGGTATTAAACTGACCCAAAAACACTAAAATAGGGGGGAGGGTCGCACACCCAGCTAGGCAGGGTCGAACCCCCCCAATATAAAAGTCAGACCCTGAGTTTCTAACCGGGGGTCGGACAACTTAGAACCAGGGGTCGACGGGATCTCCGACCCCTTCATCGACCCCCAGTCTGCCAACAAAAACCGTGATTTGGAAACTTTCCAAATTTCAATGGGATTCTTTTCTAAGCTCAGTGGGACTTATTTTGGGAGTTTCTACTCTATAAATAGGACTTCCCTAAGCCTCTTTCACTCCTTTTAAAACCCTAATTGGATTGAGAGAAAGAGAAGAGAAGGAGAAGAGAAGGAGAAGAGAAGGAAAGTGGAGAAGAAGATCAAAGAGAAGGCTTTAGAGAAACAAGCCTAATTCTTCTTAGGTATGGATACTATCTCCATGTAATTCTAAAGACCTTAGAATAGATAGTGAAGAAAGTATGATCTAGGAGAAACCCAAATCATCCACCCATGGTTAGGTTTCAATGGAAAACCATGGGGGAGATCATTAAAACCATGTAGGTGAATAAACTATAGTTCTAAACCATAAAACATGTATGGAATGGATTATAGAAGCAAGCCATAGGACCCAAACACGAAAGAATGGACTGTAGGATGAAAATCTCGACTAAACCCACGGGGGGTCGCATGTGGGGTCGATGGAGAATCGACCCTACCAGACCCTAGCATCGACCCCCAGTGTTCGGGAAGTCCAGAATAGGGGTGGTAGCACCCAGGGTCGATGGAACATCCGACCCTGGCATCGACCCCCAGTTAACAGCAAGCTTTAAAAATTAGAATTAATTCTAATTAAACTCTATCGACTTGATTAGGTCTTCTAGTGATATAATAGTGATATTAAGTTGATTCTTAAAGCTTGAAAGAGGATCTACAATCAAGCAAAGGTGATGGAACAAGACCTAAACTAATTGGTTAATAATAAACTGTTTTTATTTCTTGAGTCCAATACCATGATTGATTCTATGCGTGTATGCTTGTCATGTGCATTTAACATGTCATCTAATATTTCTATTATTACTGTTCATGCATATTTAAATTTGTTGTTTATAACATGATGATGATGATGATGATAGGAATAGACATGTAATGTATGTGTGTGGTTAGTGTGTTTGATGCGAGCGAGTATCAGGGGGGGTGTCATAGGCCGGGCCTTAGCACTCTAGCTCTATCTCTAACTCAAGTCTTATCCACTGACATCGTCGTATCGCCATTACCTTAGCAGAGCTATTACGTTGTAGTGTACGAGGGGAGGTGGTCTCGAACCGTGTAGTCTCTGACTCTACTGGGGGGCCTTAGCCCTATCTCTATGGACGTATTGAGGGATGCTGGGGTGAGGCCTTGGATACACTGTTTGGCATTAGGATTGGTTAGTTGTGATCCCAGTTTGCAAGCCCTCGCCAGTAGGGGCTTACGTGTTGGTATGGGTAGAGTATCAGGGGAAGTGTCATAGGCTGGGCCTCAACACTTTAACTCTATCTCTATTCCATGGTAGGGTGGATGGGGACGACAATAAACGTTAACCTTTGGGCGGGCCTTCACACCCTATGCATAGAGGCGAAGCGGCCACCGAACCTTTCTATTACACATTGCAAACTTATTTACCAGACCACAGATATGAATTGAATGCATGCATATGATTGTTGCATTGTTTTGTTTGCTCACTGAGCCATGATGTGTGCTCACCCTTTCGACGTCGAATATTTTTAGTTGATGATGCAGGTACCACTATCGAAGATTATATGAATGCTCCTGTGTACGGGCACGTGGTGGCAATGGAAGCTGAAGACTTAGTGGATACGCATGACTCCTCATGCGAGTGCAACTCATGAGTATTCGATTAGATTTTGTTTGAATTATTATAGGAATGTAATTGATATTTTATTCATTTATGTCTCAGTTGAGATACAACAATAACTTGATATTTTATTTTTGATTATCACAGTTAGATTTCTCAGTTCATTTATTATTAAGGCTTCCGCTATGGTGTATTTATTCTGATTATGAATGTGGATGTGTATGGTTTTATTTTCAACGGACACAGCCTATTAGAGATCCTGGTTGAACCGTTGGTTTATTAGCGGTTCATCACACCATTCTGAATAGTACAAAATTAGGGTGTGACAATACACGAGTGTGTAAAGCCGCCCAATGGATCAAATACCATTGCCGTCCCACATGCACCCATCATGGAATAGAGATAGAGCTAAAGTGTCCGGATCAAACACTGCATAACACTTCCCCTGATGCCCTACCCATACCAACACGTAAGCCCCTATTGGCGAGGGCTTACAAACTGGGCTCGCAACTAACCAATCCTAATGTCAAACAGTGTATCCAAGGCCTCACCCCAGCATCCCATACGTCCATAGATATAGAACTAAGGCCCCCCGACAGAGTCAGAGACTATACGGTCCGAGACCACCTCCCCTGATGCCCTATGACGGAATAATTTTGCTAAGGTAGTGGCGATACGATGATGTCAGTGGACAAGACTTGAGTAGAGATAAAACTAGAATCTGGTGACCAGGATGAACCACAGTGTCACGTCCTTCCCCTGATGCCTTACTCGCATCAAGTATACTAACCACACACATACATTCACATGCCTATTCCTAGCATCATCATCAACATCATTTATAAATAAACAGAATTATATATGCATGAGCAGTAATAACTGGAATATTGGATGACATGTAATATGCACATTACAAGCATACAAGCATAGAATCATTCATGGTATTGGACTCAATAAATAAAAATAGTTTATTATTAGCCAATTAATTTAGGTCTTGTTTCCTCACCTTTGGTTGATAGTAGATCCTCGTTCAAGCTTTGTAATTCACTTTTAAACCACTTGGAAACCTAACAAATTTATAGATTTTAAATTAGAATTAATTCCCATGAATTTAGACTAACAAAAATTGAGGGGTCGCAGGTGTGGCAGCACCTGTGGTCTCAGTTTCTGCAACCATAGGGTGTGTGGTCGCAAGGTGTGGTCGCATATCTTGTGACCACAAATGCGACCACACCCTCCCTGGAAACTTCTCAAGGGCATGTGGTCACAAGGTGTGGTCACATATCTTGCAACCACACATGCGACCACACCCTCCCTGGAAACTTCCCTAGGGTGTGTGGTCGAATATGTGTGTCTCGTGTGGTCGCAGATCATCCGACCACACGTGCGACCACACGTGTGATGGTCGACTTTTTCATTCTCAACTCTATTCCTTCATGTTTGGATTCCTTGGCTTATCGTCATGGTCCTTCCTATGATTGTTCTATGGCTCAGAACTAATATTTTATACACAATCCATTGTCCTCATAATTCTTTCCATGGATTCTCTTGGAATTTGTCCATGGATTGTTGATTGGGATCTCACTTAAATCCTATCTCTTTCATGAACTATTCTAGGATTTCAATTGACATGGGGAATGTTCCATACCTTAAACTTGTTGAAGATTCAGAGGTCTTCTCTGAATTTCCCCTTCTTAGTCTTCCTCTTCAATTCTCCTTCTCTTCCTTCTCTTCTCTTTCTCTCACTTTCAGTTTGAGTTCTAAAAGGGTGAAAGAGGCTAAGGGACGTTCTATTTATAGAGGAAAACCCTCCCTAATAAGCCTTACTTTGTTTAGGAAAGAACCCCTTTGGATTATGAAGGTTTCCTAAACTCGGTTTCTGTCTAGTTCCGTGTGGTTGCAGGTGGGGTCGCAGAACCCGTTGACCACACCCTCTGAAACATGCGACCACACGACCTAATTTCCTGTGGTTGCATTATTTTGAGGTGTGGTCAATCACACCTATTTAGGTATGCGACCACACGCTCATAATTGACTGTTTTTGGGTTAAATTTCATACCTGATCTTGTGGTTTCTTCGTGCACTTGGTCCACTTGGCCCGACCATGATAGGAAGACCTGACACAAGGTGGTACGACCGGTTAATTCGATACGAGTCTTACAGTAAAAATCTTCAGCATCTCTTTTACATACTTGATCTGAAATAGATCAAATCTATCTTTTAACTAACTAACCTATAGACCTAAGAAATAAGAAAGCTCACCAATCATTAACATTTTGAACTCATCATGCATCCTCTGAGCAAAATCCTGACATAACTCATCCTTATGGCTCGCAAAGATAATATGATTTACATATACGACCACACAATCTGACTGCCATCAACAAATTTTACATAAAAATTGGTATCAACCAGACTCTTATTGAAACCCAAGTGACAAAGATAAGTATCTAACCTTGAATACCATGCTCTTGGTGTTTTCTTTAACCCATACAATACTTTCTTCGATCTACAAACAAGAATATGGTCCTCACTCAGTTGGAATACATCTGGTCGCTCAATGTACACCTCTTTTTCCAAGTTACCATTTAAAAAAGTTGACTTGACATCCATTTGGTAAACCTTGAAGCTCTTGTACACTGCTAATGTAAGGAACATCCTTATTACTTCCAATCTAGCAACAGGAGAAAATGTTTCATCAAATCAATGCCCTCAACCTGAGCATACCTTTATAGACCAATATGGCTTTATTTCTTATAACCTTGGCATCTTCATTGAGTTTATTTCTATAAACTCATTCAGTACCTATGGCATTCTTGTGTGAGTCTTGGCATTAATTCTCAGGTCTTATTCATCTCAATTTGGTCGAACTCGTCATTTATTTCCTTGAGCCAACTGACGTCTTGACATGCCTCTTCAACTATCTTTGGCTCAATGTGCGATAACAGAGAAAACATATGTTTTGTTTTTCTCACATTCCTTGTTTGCATTCCAGCATTGGGACCACCAAGAATCAACTTTTCAAGATGATTCTTCTTTACTCTGCTTGAGCTATTTCTACTCTATCCATCTGTTTCAGAATCTAATTGTCCTTCTCTTTCATTTTCCTCTACAACTGTTCTCTGCTCCAGCACATATATCACACTCTGTGTTCTTGTTTTCTTTACTATCATTCTGCTCACTGATTAAGTCCTTAAAAGTAAAAAGTTCATTGTTTGACCCTGTAGGAGAATTTTTCTACTCATTAACTCTCATATTTGCACTTTCAATAATTTTACAAAGCCTTTTGTTGTAGCACCTGTAGGCTTTGCTAGAGGTGGAGTATCCAAGAAAAATGCCTTCATTGGCCCTATCATCAAACTTTCCTAAATCATGGTTAGTGTTTTTAATGTAACACTTGCAATCAAATACTTTGATGTAGCTTTCTTACCAAACCATAATTCATTGGAAGTTTTGTCTTTATGAGGCCTCAACATACACCTATTCTGAACATATATTGTTGTACGTACTACTTTTTCTAGAACTTATTACCTATGCCATTTTCTGTCAACATGGTCTTAGCCATTTCTTGAATAATCCTATTCTTCTTCTTTGCAATACTATTCGGCTATGGTGTTTTAGGAGCCAAAGTCTATCTCTTGATGCCATTCTCACAATAATACTCTACAAAGTCAATCCAAGTGTATTCTCCTCTCTTGTCAGATCTCAAGCACATAATCTTCTTCCCTGTCTCATTTTCAACTTGCTTTTTGAAGACCTTGAACATTTTAAGAGCATCTAACATGAATTTCAAAAACATCACCCAAGTTATCCTAGAGAAGTCATCAATACAGCATAAAATACCTCTCCCCTATGATACTCTTTGTTCTCATTGGCCCACACAAATTTGTGTGTACAATCTTTTATGGTTGCGTAGTGTGGTACTCCTTCGATTTGAAAGATTCTCTTGTCTTCTTTCCTTTTTGACAAGATGCACATATATCATTCGAGGACCTCTTTAAAGAAGGAATATCTCTTACGAGATATTTTTGCTAGGTGCTCAAAACCAATATGCCCCAGTCTTCTGTGCCACAACCATGATTCTTCTTCCTGACTCATCATGCAAGTTCCTTCAACATTTTCTAACAATGTATAGAGATTGCCAGAAGTCTTATTTTTCGATGCCATTAACTTTGCACTGTCAGTCCTTTAGATCTCACATCCTTAGTCACTAAAAATCACTCTGTGAACCCTATCACAAATCTGAGTAACACTGAGCAAGTTTTGCTTCAACCCTGAAACATAGAGAACATCATGGGATTTTACCTTCTCATTGTTGAGACTAATACTTCTCTTTTCAATAATTTTGGCACCATCATTGTTTCCAAACTTTACTTAGCCTCCTTCATATTGTTGAAGCTTCTCAAACCTCTTACTATCTCCAGTCATGTAGCTTAAACATTCATTATCAAGAATCTATGGTGTAGAGCTTGTAAGCAGCCTATTTTTGCCTCACCAATTCTCTCCTCACCTTTACCAATTACTTTAGGAATACCCTGTGTCATCCCCAACCTCTAGGTACCTCCACTTGCCATTTTAGGAATACCCTGAGTTATCTATAACCTCTAGTTACCTCCACCTGCCATTTTAGGAATACCATGAGTCATCTCCAACCTCTAAGAACCTAAACTTGCCATAAATAGACCTCATAGTGTTAAACCCTTGCTTGAGACTTAAGCTTGCCATAAATAGATCTCTTAGTGTCAAACCCTAGCTTGAGACCTAAACCTGACATAAATAAATCTCCTAGTGTCAAACTCTAGCTTGAGTCCAAAACCTACCATTAATAGACCGCTTAGTGTCAACCCCCCTTAGGGCCCAAAACTACCTTATTTAGGTCATTCGGGGTCAGTTATAAGCCTAAAACCACTAACTACCATTTTTAGGGTATTTTGGTCATTTTGGTCAAAGTTGGTCAAAGTAGTCAAACCTAGTCAAACCAAATCCACACCTAATCCGTAGAGTTAACCTTGAGTCAACCTAGTCAAAACCTAGTCAACAACTATGTGATCACCCAGTTATCTCATCATAGTCACCTATTACCCCCTAGGCATCACTTCAAGTGTCAATGTAGCATGTAGAACCATGCCCAAACATTTTCCCCCATGGCTCCTTAGTGGTGAGAAAGAAAGGAAAGGTAGAAAATGTAGAGAGAATGGAGAGGCATAGTGGGAAGCCCAATTTAAGCCCACTAAGCCTAGGTTAAACCTAGTGAGCCCATATGGGAGTGTAAGCACCCCATTTTTGCCATACCAATCTCTCATAAACTTCATCAATCATTTTAGGGTTAACCTATGTCATCCCCTAACATTAGAAACTTTCACCCGGATTAGCTTCCGAGCTAAGAAGTAAGGAGTTGGAGTGTTATCAAACGGGGCCTAAGTCATCCACTCGATGAATGCATAGATTGAGGTGCTACTGTTCGGCTTTCCTCATTGGATTTTCAAATTCTTTCCATTCACTAAAGCACCTTGCCTGAACCTGAAAATATGAAACCTGTATCAGATTGGCTTGCCTCACATCTCATTTGAAATTAATGCAAAAGAGAGTCAATTAATCTGCATGGTCCGAAATAAACTTTTGATAAAAGAAAAGGCACTAGGAGTCTAGGACCAATGTGTGGTCAGCACAAGCAATGCCAATTTGATCACTGCCATTCCATTTTCAATCAGTAAAGGGAACTATCGAAATTGACACAAAGCAGTTACAGATTACTCAACCCTTGCCATGGGGTCTTTCCATCAATAGCTTTACCCTGCAAATATATCAACTTTTGTATAAGAGAGAGTGTCCAGTGAATAGGCTCGTAAATGGGTAAATCCGATATATGTGTATATTTATATATGTAAGCAAACAACAATACCTAGTACTGTGCTACACATTCCTGTACTGAAATGGGTTCCTCTTGTACATGTGGGAGTTACAGTAACAAGATGGGTTTTTAGTAATCTTTATAAAATCTAAACAAATTAGAATTACTGGGTTAGGAACCTACGACTGGATCATCATCTGACTATGTGCAGATCAAATAGTAGTAAAACAAAGATATTGATTAAAAAAAAAAGCTTTACAAAAACAGACGAGACGAAAAATGCAGGTTATGAACAAAAATAGAAATGCAAAAATGAACAAAAATGAGATTGATCTGCACATATTAAGAACTTACGATGCAAAAATGAACAAGTTAACAAAAATGAGATTCATCCGCACAAAAATGAACAAGTTAACTGAGTTAGGAACTATTCTGGCCTTTCCCTCCTAATAAACAACTTAACAAAAATAAAGAACTCACGATGAAAGTTTCAACAAAAACAGACGAGACAAAAAAAGCATGTTATGAACCACAAAGCAAGCTTTACAAAAAAAAAAAAAAAAAAAAACCACAAAGCAAGTAACTTACACAGGTCATGATGTAAGAACAATGAAAGTGAATTAATATTACAAGTCTACACATGAATGTAGGAATGAGATATGTATTATCATAAGAGCTGTCTTGAATCTAGGCAGACAGCAAGGTAATTTAGAAAGTGGTATAGAAAATGGATACCATTTTGCGAGTGTTTCAAGATCACAACCGTGATAGCCTTTACTACAGAGAAGTCTTGAACAGATGTTCCCTACAGCACTAATCAAGGCTAAAACAAAATTATTCCGATTGCGACGGTCTCTATCGACCGGGCATTGGGCCCATCCGGCAATTTTCACTTACTACTAATTGCTGTCCACACAGGTGGAGAGCAGTCCAAACAAATAATTTTATTTTATTTTAACATGTTTTCAGTCCACAGCAGTTCATATCAATATTCTTACAATATAACCTTTCCAAAATACATTCAAGGATGTCCACCATGGAACTACGAGTATAAACGCTGTACCCATTCAAAGCAATTCAGAGCTCACCATGCTAAAATATACACTTAACCTCACTTTGAGTTTATATTAACAAAAATAATCACTTTTCCACTCAAAACCAAGAGCATCATTTTAGGAACCTCTTAAAGCCTAAACCGTAGATAGAGTCTAAAGTTTTCATAAATAGCCCTCTTAGAGCCCAAACCCTAGGTAGAGTCCATAGTTTCCATAAATAACCCTCCTAGAGCCCAAACCCTAGGTAGAGTTCAAAGTTTCCATAAATAGTCTTCCTAGAGTCCAAACCCTAGGTAAAATCCAAACTTTTCATAAATAACCTCCTAGAGCCCAGTTCACCCCTTAGGTTAGAAACCTACCCATAAATAAACCTCCCATTGTCATCCTTACCTTTAGGTTAAAAATTTGTCATAAATAAACCTTATAGTACTGACCCCCCTTGAAAGACCAAAAACTACCTTATTTAAGGTCATTTCCAAGTCTAGAACCATTTAGAACCATCCCAAGGGTATTTTGGTCATTAAAATCAAAGTTGGTAAAAACTGATCAAAGATGATCAAAGTTGATTAAAGTTGGTCAAAATAGTCAAAGTTGATCATACCTAAACCTTAAAGTCAACATAGAGTCAACCTAGAGTCACTTAAAGTTAAACCTAGTCAAAGCCTATCATAGTCACCTATTAACCTTCCTAGATCTCACCTAGAATAGTCATGTGTCACTTAGAAGCCATGCCCATGCATCCCTCATAGTTCATAGGTGATGTGAGAGAGAGGTAAGGAAGAAAATGGAGAGAGAATGAAAAAAAGAGTGGAAGTCCATTAAAAGCCCACTTAGATAAAGCCTAGGGTAAACCATCATGGGCCTATTCGATGGGCTAAACATAGCCTATATTCTAACCATATATGGGTGGATTGCAAAAGACAATAGTAAAGAAATTTGAAATTGCAAAAAAGACAAAAGAGAAGAAAAACCAAAAATGCAAAAAAGTCAAAAAAGAGAAAAAAGAAAAAGAAAAAAAAAGAGAGATCACCCTCCCACCAAGGTTTTGGAGAGAGAGGATCTCTCCAAAACCGTAAATGGGAGAGATCCTATATATATGATGTGGCATTAGTTAATGGGAGAAAGAAAAAGAGAAGAAAAAAAGAAAGAAAAGAAAAGGAAAGAAAGGAAAGAGAGAAGCATGAAAGTTTTTGAGAGACTAATTGGTCTCTAATTAGAGACCAATTCAAAGATTCCATTTTTGATTAATAATAGATGGCATATGTCAAGATTCAATGTGTATTCAAAGACTAATGTAAAGTACAGAAATTTTGAAAGGAGAAGTAAAAAAGGAAACAAATCAAAGCAAGGAGGATCCTTGGCCTATAAATAAGGCCCAAGGGGTCTCTCATAGAGCATCCACGAAATCAGTCTCCCCACCCCCAGTGGCGTGAAAGAGAGAGCAAGAGAGAAAGAGAAAGAGAAAGAGAAAGAGAAAAAGAGAGAAAGAGAGAAGAAGAAGGAGAAGAGCACCTACCTCAACCCATTTCCATTCAAGCTTGCAAGCACCAGCTAGGGCTCTCCATTCTCTTTAGGAAACAAGGTAAGCATCTCTTCCCACATCTCCATTGAAGCATGCTTGAAAATACATGCTAGAATAGGCTTGCAAAGGAATAAGTGTATAATAGCATACTTGTTTGCATTCTTGTGTGATTTTCACCATTAAAATTTGAATCAAATATTTCATTGAAATATATGTTATAAGGAGTCTTTCCCCCAAATTTGAGTTTCACCCATGTTGATTTGCCTAGGCAAAAAAAATCCATGAATGAAGTTCAAATCTGAAAAAGACAGATCTAGAGCACGAATGTATTTGATATGTTTGATATAGTTAAATTAATTGTTTGACTCAAAAAAATTATGGGATATGGCTTAATGGGTTAAGAAGATCCTTCAAGAAACCCAGGTCAATTTGGATCTGGGATGACCTAAAAAAAATCATGTAATGCACAGAGGTCAGAAATAGAGATAGAACAAAAGTACTTTGTTTATAGGCATTGAATTAGGGTTTCCCCTCAGAATCTTGAAAAGAAGTAAACATGGGGAAGGTATTGCATTGAGTTAGCTAAATCTTGGAGTAAGTTTGGAGTGATTTTGATCAAAGTTAAATTTTTTGTGGATTTTACACTGAAATCAGGTAGAATCTGGAACAAGATTTTGCATTACTTTGAGTGTTAAGTCTACATATGTTACACAAATTCTGAAAGAGAAAAAATTTGGATTTTCAATCGAGATTTTGAGTATATAAATGGATTTTACTTTCAATGAAAATTCAATCTTCTATAAGTTTTAAAATATAAGTACACAAAACGTTTCAATGCTGTTTTTCTCAAAGTGAAAAACCTTGCCTGTTTTTAAATATTTTTGACATATATGGTAAGTTGGACATATTTCTTGCCATATTTAGATGTCCTTGACATATATAGTAAGTTTGATATATTTCTTGTCATATTTAGATACCCTTGACATATATGGTAAGATGGATATATTGCTTACCATATTTGTTCCTTTTTATATATGATAAGTAAGATAGTTCTCACTATATTTGAATAAATTTTGACATATTTGGTAGAATAGGAAAGTTTTCTTACCATTTATGATTTATTTGGTAGAATAGGAAAGATTTCTTGTCATACATAGATTTTGATATATTAGGTAGAATAGGAAAGATTTATTACCATATTTGCACACTCATTCATATTGTTATATATAAAATATGATAGATTTTCTACCATATATATATATATATATATATATATATATATATATATATATATATATGCCATATTTAGATCTTACCATGCTTAGAAGATAGTATATTTAGATCTTGCCATGCTTAGAAGATAACATATTTAGATCTTACCATGCTTAGAAAATACCATGTTTAGATCTTACCATATTTGAATCTTTCTATCTATATGTGATGATTGCCATATTTAGATAAAATATCTTATTTGGGTAATAATTTAATTTATAAAACACATTAATTGAACATGCCATATTTGTATACACTTGAAGGCAAATTAGGTGTGAGGACGTACATTAGGCACTCACAAACATGGTAAGGGCAAAATAAGTATAACATAATAATCTTAATGAAGAAAGATTGTGCCTAGCTAAACATCCCAAAAATAGAACTTATGATAAAAGGGTAGTTTTAGGATGATCCTTAGCCCTCAACATTCCTTTAGACCTAGAACAAGTTCTAAATCCTTAAACTAGAAAAAAAGTTATTATTCTCTTAAACCTAAAACAGGTTCTAAATCCTTAACCTAAAACAAGGTTATCATCCTTAGCATAGAATAAGGTTATGAATCCTTAACCTATAACTGGTTATTTACCCTTAAATCAGTTTCGAATTACGTAGATCCTAATTCTTAGAAAGAAACCCTAAGATACGTAGGCAATTTGAGAAGAATTTTCAAATTCAGACCTATGTCCTACTTGGATTATCCATCAGTCCATAAAGGTTATCCATATCCATATTCATATCCATATCCATATCCATATCCATCCTCCATATCCATTATCCATACCCTAGTCCATAGAATTCCTCAACCAATCAAGCATAAGCTTCAACTTGAACAAGGAACTTAATCAAACCAAGCATAAATCACAAGCATAAACTTTAAGAACCTAATTTTTGAAAGAAATCTGAGATATGCAAGTAATCGGAAAGATTCCAAATTCGGTTCAATGATATCAAATCATAGGGTTTGGTTTGGTTCAATCAAAAGAGTCTATTATAGGAAAGGCATAGGACAGCGATCACGATCGTGAGGTTTGGGTGCCTAAGACCTTGCCATAATCATAACCTGATGCTTACCCCAATTTCTAATAAGACCAAAAAAGTTGATTTAAGGGTCATGAGTCAATAGAAGTCCTATCTTATAATGAGACCATATTTGAGGTCCTAGACCTTAATCTAGGTAGCGACTCTAAACAAATTTAAAATCCCGAGGAATATGCGAATTCCCTCACATTTATCCCTCACAATGGCGACCCCATTGGGGATATAAACATTAGACTCCTGAATGATAACCTTGCTTGAATGCTAGATCTCTTAGGTTACTATATTTAAGCTTGTAAATATTGCTTTGGGGGGAATGGATTCTGTTACACACCGTGGTTAGTTGGGTTAGGGTCATATGTGCAAATGGTGAAACCTGACCCGGCAAAGCCATAGCCTTGACACGTACCTTGTAAAAGTCTTGACCGAGGAAAACCACTGACAATTTTTTTTTTGGGTCTACCTAGGAAGGCATCAAACTACTCTAAATCATTGATATTTTGCAAAATGGTATGTCAAAAGAAATCAAGGGACCTGTAATTCACCGAGTGCGGGAATAGGTCTACCCCTCCTCGTCAAGGTAGCCTTACCGGTCCTAACCTAGATTGAGCCCATGCTTGTTAATTTTTGTTCATCCTTGAACTAACTCTGTAAAATCCATTTAAACATAGCATCTATTGTCACACCCCAATTCTGGCTGAACCAGAAGTGTGAGTAAACCAGCTCTAAACCACGGTTCACACCAGGATCTCAATAGACCGTGTCAACCAAACATTCCCAAGCAGTCAAACATAATCAGAGATTAATACATAGCAGCGGAATATAATTAAATGAACTGAGATCTATGTGGTAATTTAAAATAATTATTTTATTTATTCCATCATCCAAAAAAATTTAAATAATAATAATTATTACAATGCTTTAATAGAAAATAAACCAATCACTGAGAGAAGACACAGAACGAGCACTCGCATGACGCATCATGCTCGTCCTCTACAGTCTGTGTATCCAGGGCAGCCACCGTGCTGTAAGCTGGAGCAGTCATAAAGTCCTCCACCGTATACCCTGCATCAAGATCTGAAAAGAAATATATATATTTTGGATGAGCTCACAACTTAGCTCAGTAAGTACAAGACCAATGCAACAATACAATATGCATGGGATAACATTACAATTTGGGTCAGGTATAACTTGCAAATATGCTATGGTAAGGTTTGGCGGCCACCGCACCTCCATGCACGAGAGTGTGAGCACACCCAATAGTCAGACACCTACCACACTACTGCTGTTGCCCCACATCACTCACTCCGGTATGGAGATAGGACTCGAGTCTGGTGGGCAGGAAGAACCACAATCCTAAGTCCTCCCCTTGATACCCCATACCGTACCAGTACCTAAACCCTTACTGGCAAGGGCTTGCAAGTGGGTTAAGTTTCTAACCAGTCTTAAATGTCAATACAGTATCAATGGCCCTATCCCAGTACAGTTCCCTATGATATAGAGATAAGGCTCAAGTCTGGTGGGCAGGAAGAACCACAATCCCACGTCCTCCCCCTGATACCCTATTCGCACCAAGTCTGCTAAAGTAAAAGGCTATATAACCCTACCCCAGCACAACTCCCTACGACATAGGGATAGGACTCGAGTCTGATGGGCAGGAAGAACCACAATCCCACGTCCTCCCCCTGATACCCTATTCGCACTGAGTTTGCTAAGGTAGAAGGCGATACGAGAAAAGTGTTAGCTGTGGATATATCCAGGGCACACCCCCCTTCACATTCCACACACTAACTAAAACATACACATGCCTAACATCCAACAATCCTAGTATATGAAATGTATGAGTAGATAATAATAAAAGAGACAACTACATGGCATGTGAGATGCACAAACATCAAGTAATCAGATAAACATAAAATTATTCACAAGGTTTATTGTTCTATAATTAATTAGAGTTTGGGGTCTTGTTCCTTACCTGACACGTGATAAGACTCCCACTCTGCGTTACTGGGTTTACTCACGTTGTCTACAGGTCCTACATAAGCATATATTTAAGTTAGAATTTATTTATTAAGGTTACATAGGTCAGAACCAGGTTTGGCCAAGCAGACCAGTCTCGAAAACCGTACCAGTCGTAGGTACCGGTTGCAGTGTTGTGCAACCGGTATGTGCAACCGGTGTATACCGATTGCACTTACCGGTCTCACTCAGATCTCACTGAGTGAGACCAGTATGTGCCTGCGGTATATACCGCAGGCCCATACCGCTGGACCTTGCGTCCAACCGGTATACCCCGCGGTTTGGATCCGAGAGCGAGATCTCGGATCTCCCCTCCTTGTCGGCTAATGATTAGGTCTCTAGGGTTTCTCCTATCCCCCACTAAGGTCCAAGCCTTTTAATGGCCTTCTGATTTCAGCTAGAATGCTGTATCAAACCTAGGTTATATCCGAATGAGGAAAACAATGGAAATTATAGGCTTTTTGGATAGCTGTGCCGCTTCGTGGCTCCGATCCGACATCCTAAAATTACTAAGAGGATAGAGCACTTACCGGCGGTGTCTGTCGATTGGCGGTGCTCTTCCTTCCTGGGCGGCTTCCACCTCCTTGCTCCTTCTCAGCTCTTCTCCAGACGGCTAGGGTTTTTGAGAAAGAGCAATGGAGTGTCTCCTTCTCTATTAATAGAGGGAGGCCATCCATGGGAAGCCTTTCCCTTAGTTGGAAACTTTCCAAGTTTCCATTCTGAGAGAAAGGCCCGCTGGAGTCCGTCTCCAGCCGAAATCAAGTATACCGGTCACACATATCGGTTGGAGTGCCCGCAACCGGTATAGTCCAACCAGTATACCATACCGGTTGCACATACCGGTTGCACTGATCGTAACCGGTATAGTCAAATCGGTATGAGACTTAGGCATTTTTTTACAGTTTTTCTTACCTAAAATTTGAGTGGCTCGTCACCCGGCTTCGCCCTCCGGTCCGGTTATGATTGGGAGACCTGTCATCATATATAACCATGGATTAGACTCGGTTTTAGAACACGGTTCTTACAACTCTACCACCCTTAAAAGAAATTTCATCCCCGAAATTTGCATGTAGGTCTCACAATTCCCCCTCCCTTAAAAGAAATTCCGTCCCCGAAATTGTACGTACCTTCAAAATCAAAGAGATGGGGGTATTCTTGTCGCATGGCATCCTCCTCCTCCCAAGTAATTTCTTCTACATTCTGGCTTTTCCAAACTACCTTGACATAATGGATAGCTCGCCTTCGAAGTTGTTGTACCTTTTTACTAATGAGCTGGATTGGCACCACCTCGAAGGTTAAGTCTTCTGTCAAATCTGGGAGGTCTGTAACAAGAATGTGTGAAGGGTCTCTCACGTACTTTTTTAGTAAGGACACGTGGAAGACGTTATGCACGCTAGACATCGCTGGTGGCAATGCAAGTTGATAAGCCACTTTGCCGCATCGAGATAAAATTTCATATGGTCCCACATATCTAGGACATAGTTTTCCTTTTCTGCCAAACCGCTACAGTCCTCTTACTGGTGACACCTTCAGGAAAACTTTATCTCCAATCATGAATTCCAGGTCTCGACGCCAGTTGTCAGCATAGTGCTTTTGACACACCTGAGCCGTCTTTACTCTGTTCTTGATTTGATGTAATGCCTTGCAGGTTTCTTCTACAAATTCTGGTCCAACGATCCTTCTTTCTCCAACTTCGTCCCATAATAATAGTGTTCGGCATTTCTTGCCATACAAGGCCTCATACGGAGCCATCTGGATCGTAGATTGGTAGCTGTTGTTGTAGGCAAACTCAATGAGGGAAAGCTTCTCATCCCAAGCCACCTTAAAGTCGATAGCACATGCGCGAAGCATATCTTCAAGGATCTGGATAGTCCTCTCTGACTGACCATCCGTTTGAGGGTGGAAGGCTATACTAAACTTTAGTTTCGTCCCCATTGCCTTCTGTAGCCCCTCCCAGAACTTCGATGTGAAGCATGGATCTCTATTAGATACTATGCTCTCTGGAACACCATGCAGTCTGACTATATTGTCCATATACAATCTTGCCAACTTGTCCATGGTATATTGCGGTCTGATTGGGATAAATCTGGCGGTCTTGGTGAGGCGATCTACAACTACCCAAACAACATACAAAATCCATGGTAATACAATTCCATTTCCATGCCGACTCTGGTAACGGTTGCAATAATCCTGCTGGTCTCTGTCTTTCTACTTTGACTTGCTGGCAGTTTAAACATTGAAACACATACCGGGCCACGTCTGCTTTCATACCCCTCCACCAGTATAATCTCTTTAGGTCATGGTACATCTTGGTGCTCCCAGGATGTACTGAATATGGAGTAGAGTGAGCTTCCAACATGATTCGATTTCTGATTTCCAGATCTTCATTCTCAGGTACACATAAACGCCCATGATATCTGAGTACCTTGTCTTCATCCAAGGTGAAATCAGGGTTGGCTCGATCCTTTTCCAAATCTTCTTGAACCGTTCTGAGGTATGGGTCTTCTAGGACTGCTGCCTTTATTTCTTCCTTCAAGTCTGGCAAAATTTTCAATGCTGTAAACATAAGGGTAAACTGATGTATCAACCCTTGCTCAATAGGATCATCGGCTGACTTTATTAAGAGTTGTTCTTCATCCTCTGATGAGCTAGAAATAGCAGTACATAATGCTGCATTTGTACTTGGTCCTACTTCAGGGTTCGATGCCCATTTCCTGCTCAGCGCATCAGCTACAATGTTAGCTTTACCAGGGTGATACTGAATGTCACAGTCGTAGTCCTTGAGTAATTCTAACCACCTCTTCTGCCTCATTTCAAGTCTTTTTGGGTGAAAAGATAGGTCAGGCTTTTGTGATCAGATTTAATCTGGAATTTCTCACCATATAGATAATGCCTCCAAGTCTTGATAGCATGAATAATCGCTGCCAATTCTAGGTCATGTGTAGGGTAGTTCTTCTCATGCTCTTTCAGCTGTCTTGAGGCATAGGCTATCACCTGTTCTCCTTGCATCAACACACAACCCAGACCCAAACCTGATGCATCAGTATATAGTGTGAATGGATGGTCTGAAGCTAGAATAGTCAATATAGGTGCTGATACCAGTCTTGACTTCAACGTTTGGAAGCATTTCTCACATTCTTCGGTCCATATGAATTTCTCCCCCTTTTTGGTCAACCTGGTGAGTGGAACAACAATCTTGGAATAGTTCTCCACAAACCTTCTATAGTATCCAGCTAAGTCCAGGAAGCTACAAATTTCAACAATTGTCTTCGGCGCCTCCCATCCTACTATAGCAGAAATTTTACTGGGATCGACCTTGATTCCTTCAGCAGACACCACGTGACCCAGAAAGACTACTTCATTTAATCAGAATTCATATTTCTTAAATTTTACATAAAACTTCTCTTTTCTCAGTCTTTGCAATGCTACTCTTAGATGCATTTCATGTGTTTCCTGGTCCTTGGAGTACACTAAAATATCGTCGATAAACATGATAACCGATGTATCCAATATGTCATGGAATACTCGGTTCATTAGCTCCATGAATGATGCAGGTGCATTATCAACCCAAAGGACATCACTAGGAACTCATAGTGCCCATAACACGTCCTGAAAGCTGTCTTGGGGATGTCTGCTTCCTTAATCTGATGATACCCTGATCTCAGATCAATCTTCGAGAATACACTTGAACCCTGTAATTGATCAAACAAATCATCTATCCTTGGTAGTGGGTACCTGTTCTTGATAGTGAGCTTGTTCAATTCTCCGTAGTCCATACAGAGACGTACGCTACCATCCTTTTTCTTGACAAGAGCACAGGTGCTCCCCAAGGTGAGATACTAGGCCTTATAAATCCCTTGTCTAGCAGTTCTTGCAGCTGAGTTTTTAATTCCTTCAATTTGGTAGGAGCCATCCTGTACGGTGCTTTAGACACCGGTGCCACCCCTGGTAGGAGGTCTATCACAAACTCAGTAGCTCTGTCTGGTGGTAAGCCGGGTAGGTCTTCTGGAAATACATCAGGGAATTCCCGTACTACATTGATGTCCTCCATTTTTGGCAAGTCAGCGGTCACATCCACCACTGATACGAGGTATCCCACTTCCCCTTTCTCTAAACACTTCTTTGCTTTTAAGGCTGAGAGTATGAGCTTTCTCTTCCTAGGCAACTTAGCCCCTTTGAAGTTGAACTCAGTCCCTTCACTGTCTTTGAACATCAACTTCTTCTCGGCACATAATAGGTTTGCCGAATGTTTAGATAACCAATCCATGCCAAGAATTACATCGAAATCTGACATCTCCAGTTGGACTAGATTGGCTTCCAACTTCCATCCTTCAATAAGTACTGGGCAAGGACCATAATATTCCTCTAGTACTACCTCCATTCCCATGGGAGACCAAACTAACAGACTTGGTTGTAGAGTCTTGATGGGTTGATCTAGTCCTTTTCCGAATGACACGGATACAAAAGAATGGGTGGCCCCCGAGTCAAATAAGACTCTGGCGGGTAACCCTGCTATATTTACTGTACCTGAGGTTTTTGTTCAAATTCTCCCTTAGATTCAAATGCACAAACAATTAATGCAATAATTAAGGAACAAGTATAAAATCATACCTGTAACCACATCTGGTGATGCGGCTGCCTCTTCTGTGGTAACAGTTTACACCTTGCCTTGCTGTTGCTCCCTCTTTGGTTGTGGGCATGTTCTGGCATAATGCCCCACCTGTTGGCAATTGTAGCACTTTACATTAGGGTTCGGCCCCATTGCCTGTGGTGGCATTGCAAGAGCCGGCCTGGGAGGCACTGTATTAGTTGGTGGTCTGAACGGACGGTATGGCCTGTTGTTTCTTCCGCCTTGGATCTCAGGATTAGGCCTCTTTAGACCCCTACTTTGTGCTATGAAACTTTCTCTCTGACTTGACTCGATGACTCGAGCCACCTGTATAGCTTCATTATAGATATTCAACCCTCGTCCCAACACATGTTCTCTGATAGCACCCCGAAGACCCATAGTGAAACGGCGAGTCTTTGTTTCTTCCTCCTGCATACTGGTTGGAGCAAAGAAGAATAACTCCTCATACCTCTGCTGGTAGGCTTCTACGGTCATCTGTGACTACTGCAGGTTAAGGTATTCCCTTTCCATCTGATCACGAAAACTCCTGGGAAAGCACTTGTCAAAGAAGGCTTCCTTGAATATGGGCCAAGTGATGATCTGGTGCTTTGTTTCCAGATACGACCTGGTAGAATTCCACCACCCATTGGCCTCTTCCTTCAGCATGTGGGTGGCATATAATACTTTGTCCCCATCCTGACACTCCAGTAACCGAAAGTTTTTCTCCATTTCAGCTATCCACTGTGCTGGCCACAGTGTTTTCCCTGACTTCCCTATAAAGGTGGGTGGTTTGAGCTTTAAGAATCCATCCACTGCCCTGGAAAGGCTACTCTGAGCATAAGGAACCAACCCATATGGTGCCTGTCCATACCATTGTGGCTGATATGGGTAGCCACCCTGATTTCCTCCCTGATATCCACCATAGTATGCACCCTGATACGGACACTGATGGGTCAGGAGTTGGGGCGTTTAGCTCGTAGCCTACGGGTCACACAGGACCAGGTTCATTGGCTCAGAGAGGTGTACGAGCGGGACTACGATATTGCAGACCCGGTACCATCCAGGCCCGCTACACTACCTTAGGCAGATGTAGTTTTTATTTTTATTTTCATGTATTTTATTTTTGTTACTAGAGTAATTATCCGACTTGTGGACTGTACTCTGTTGTTCACTTGTACTAAAGAAAATTTTATGAAATGATTAATTTGTTTCCTTTAAATTCTTCAGTGTTTATAATTGTTCTTCCATTATTAGTATATTATGCATCTTTCTTAAGTCTCAGGCATCAAACAAGCTTATGGTGTGTTCTTCTTAAAGTTTTTAATTTTCCTAACTCAGCTCATTGGACACAGTTAGATGCAGAATGATTAGCTGGACAGAGCTTAGTGCTCTGATACCAAGTTGTCACACCCCAATTCTGGCTGAACCAGAAGTGTGAGTGAACCAGCTCTAAATCACGGTTCACACCAGGATCTCAATAGACCGTGTCAACCAATCATTCTCAAGCAGTTTAACATAATCAGAGATTAATACATAGCAGCGGAATATAATTAAATGAACTGAGATCTATGTGGTAATTTAAAATAATTATTCAATTTATTCCATCATCCACAAAAATTTAAATAATAATAATTATTACAATGCTTTAACAAAAAATAAACCAATCACTGAGAGAAGACACAGAACGAGCACTCGCATGACGCATCATGCTCGTCTACTACAGTTTGTGTATCCAGGGCAGCCACCGTGCTGTAAACTGGAGCAGTCATAAAGTCCTCCACCGTATACCCTGCATCAAGATCTGAAAAGAAATATATATATTTTGGATGAGCTCACAACTTAGCTCAGTAAGTACAAGACCAATGCAACAATACAATATGCATGGGAAAACATTACAATTTGGGTCAGGTATAACTTGCAAATTTGTTATGCTAAGGTTTGGCGGCCACCGCACCTCCATGCACGAGAGTGTGAGCACACCCAACAATCAGGCACCTACCACACTACTATTGTTGCCCCACATCACTCACTCCGATATGGAGATAGGACTCGAGTCTGGCGGACAGGAAGAACCACAATCCCACGTCCTCCCCCTGATACCCCACTCCGTACCAGTATCGAAACCCCTACTAGCAAGGGCTTACAAGTGGGTTCCGTTTCTAACCAGTCATAAATGTCAATACAGTATCAATGGCTCTACCCCAGCACGGCTCCCTACGATATAGAGATAGGGCTCGAGTCTGGTGGGCAGGAAGAATCACAATCCCACGTCCTCCCCCTGATACCCTATTCGCACCAAGTCTGCTAAAGTAAAAGGCTATATGACCCTACCCCAGCATAACTCCCTACGAAATAGGGATAGGACTCGAGTCTGATGGGCAGGAAGAACCCCAATCCCACGTCCTCCCCCTGATACCCTATTCGCACTGAGTTTGCTAAGGTAGAAGGCGATACGAAAAAAGTGTTAGCTGTGGATATATCCAGGGCACACCCCCCTTCACATTCCACACACTAACTAAAACATACACATGCCTAACATCCAACAATCCTAGCATATGAAATGCATGAGTAGATAATAATAAAAGAGACAACTACATGGCATGTGAGATGCACAAACATCAAGTAATCAGATAAACATAAAATTATTCACAAGGTTTACTGTTCTTTAATTAATTAGAGTTTGGGGTCTTGTTCCTTACCTGACACGTGATAAGACTCCCACTCTGCGTCACTGGGTTTACTCACGTTGTCTACAGGTCCTACATAAGCATATATTTAAGTTAGAATTTATTTATTAAGGTTACATAGGTCAGAACCAGGTTTGGCCAAGCAGACCAGTCTCGAAAACCATACCAGTCGTAGGTACCGGTTGTAGTGTTGTTCAACCGGTATGTGCAACCGGTATATACCGGTTCCACTTACTGGTCTCACTCAGATCTCACTGAGTGAGACCGGTATGTGCCTGCGGTATATACCGCAGGCCCATACCGCTGGACCTTGCGTCCAACCGGTATACCCCGCGGTTTGGATCCGAGAGCGAGATCTCGGATCTCCCCTCCTTGTCGGCTAATGATTAGGTCTCTAGGGTTTCTCCTATCCCCCACTAAGGTCCAAGCCTTTTAATGGCCTTCTGATTTCAGCTAGAATGCCGTATCAAACCTAGGTTAGATCCGAATGAGAAAAACAATGAAAATTATAGGATTTTTGGATCGCTGCGCCGCTTCGCGGCTCCGATCCGACATCCTAAAATTACTAAGAGGATAGAGCACTTACCGGCGGTGTCTGCCGGTTGGCGGCGCTCTTCCTTCCTAGGCGGCTTCCACCTCGTTGCTCCTTCTCAGCTCTTCTCCAGTCGGCTAGGTTTTTCAGAAGGAGCAATGGAGTGTCTCCTTCTCTATTAATAGAGGGAGGCCGTCCATGGGAAGCCTTTCCCTCAATTGGAAACTTTCCATGTTTTCATTCTGAGAGAATGGCCCACTGGAGTCCGTCTCCAGCTGAAATCAAGTGTACTGGTCGCACATACCGGTTGGAGTGCCCACAACCGGTATAGTCCAACCGGTATACCATACCGGTTGCACATACCGGTTGCACTGACCGCAACCGGTATAGTCAAACCGGTATGAGACTTAGGCATTTTTTTACAGTTTTTCTTACCTGAAATTTGAGTGGCTCGTCACCCGGCTTCGCCCTCCGGTCCGGTTATGATTGGGAGACCTGTCATCATATATAACCATGGATTAGACCCGATTTTAGAACACGGTTCTTACAACTCTACCACCCTTAAAAGAAATTTCATTCCCGAAATTTGCATGTAGGTCTCACATCCATGCTCGTGACGTTGAAGTTCTATCCATTTTTACTCTTGATTTGTCAACATGTAAGAATCCACACAAAGAGCATCTTGAAATATCACTTGATTGGGAGTAGGAGGAATGTATAAACCAACTCTACGTTATAGTGGGTGGCTACTGTACATCCTCTATCAATGAGTTCATTTTCACATCCCAATTCCGATTGAACCAGAAGTGTGAGTGAACTATCTCAAACCCAACGGTTCACACCAGGATTTCAATAGACCGTGTCAACAAACCAATCAACGCAAACTAACCATAATCTGAGAATAATAATAGCAATGGAATTAACAAATAAATGAACTGAGTTTCTAATTGTAAATAAATAATTATTCAAATAATTCTTAAAATAATTATTTAAATTATTCTTAAATCCCAAAGCATAAATAAATAATTTATTACATCCACTTATAGTTAAATGAAAAGAATAAATAATAACTCCTAGAGAAACACATAGTAGGAGCACTCACATAATGCATCATGCTCGTCCTCAACTGCATGTATATCCATTGCAGCTACCATCCCATATACAGGAGCTGCCATAAAATCTTTCACTATATAACCTACATCAACATCTGAAAAGAATATATATATATATTCGAGATGAGCTCACAACTTAGCTCAGTAAAGCATAAGACCATATGCAAACAAAATGCATGAGATAACATTACATTGGGTCAGGTATAACTCGTAAAGTGCTATGGTAAGGTTTAGCAGCCACCATACCTCTATGCACGAGAGTGTGAGCACACCCAATAGTCAGGCTCCGATCCACACTACTACTTTTGCCCCACATCACTCACTGCATTATAGAGATAGAGCTAGAGTCTGATGGGTAAGCGACGCCACAATCCCACATCCTTTCCCTGATACCTTACACCATACCAATACCTAACTCTATTGGCAAGGGCTTGCAAGTGGGTTCCATTTTTAACTAGTCCTATATGTCATCACAGTATCTATGGCCCTACCCTAGCATAGCTCCCTACGACTTAGAGATAGGGCTCGAGTCTGGTGGGCAAGCAGAGCTACAATCCCATGTCCTCCTGATACCCTACTCGTACCAAGCTCGCTAAGGTAGACATAGTGTGAGGATATATCCAGGGTTACACCCCCTTTACATTCCACGCACTAACGAAAACATTCACATAACTAAACAACAACATTCCTAACATACGAACATGCATGAACAAATAATCAAATTAAATACAAGATGACATGTGAAATGCACAGGCAACAAACAAACAGATTATAAAAGCAAAGATTCACTATCCATTATTAATTAAGGTTTGGGGTCTTGTCCCTTTCTTGAAGCATGATTGCAAGTCTACTCTACGTCACAGAGTCCACTCACGTCGTTCACAAGTCCTACTTGACATTATTTATTAATTAGAATTAAGCTTTCAAGGTTTAAGTTGGTCAGAATTAAGTCTGGCCAATAATTTCCCTCGAACAGACATACCGGTCGGACTCAAGGTTTAGTCGGTATGTTCCTACGATATATACCGCCTGGGCATATTGTAGGACTTTCAGTGCAGTCGATATGTTCCTGCGGTATATACTACCTGGGCATACCGTAGGAGCTTTAGTCCAGCAGGTATGCCCTGCAGTATGGCATACCGTAGGACCTTTAGTCCAGTCGGTAAGCCCTACGGTATGGGTCCAAGATTCCATTCTCAAACTCCGTCTCTCGTCAGTCCTCAGCTTGGTTTTAGGATTCCTCCTAAACCATTCTAGGGTCAAGATACAAGTTAGGTCATTTAGGTTTAGATTATTTATCATTTGACATCGTAGAACAACGTTCCCATCCTTCTCAGAATGGATCTCAATGAAAACTAGGGTTTTACCGATCTAGGGTTTTGGATCAATATGTCATTTTACGGCATTGATCCGTAACCCAAGCCTTCCTATAGAGATAAAGCACTTACAGGTGTTCGTTGAATGGCGGTGCTCTCCTCCCAATGGAAATCCCTTTTCAAATAGCTTCCTTCCTCTCTGCTCCTTCTCAGATCTCTTTCCAGATGGCTCTAGGTTTTGAGATTCATAAGAAAGGATCTAAGGAGGAGGGAAGACATATTTATAGATTGCGAGACCATTCTGGGAAGGTCTCCTACATTTAAAAGATCTCTAAGAAATGGATTCGGAGTATGGGACCAATTACAGTCCACCATCACTCACACAGTCATACCGGTTAGACATACCGGTCTAACTCATAGTCTAACCGGTATGTCAGACTGGTATGCATAAACTTGATTTAAAGTTTTTGTTTCATGTACCTGAAGTGTGTGGTCTGTCACCCGGCTTCTTCTTCTGGTCCGATTATGATTGAAAAACCTGTCACAACGCGAAACTTAGGTTAGGCCAGGTTTTCGAAGTACGGGTCTTACAACTCTACCACCCTTAAAAGAAATTTTGTCCTCGAAATTTGCATGTAGGTTTCACACTCAATGTGTAAAATCCATCATCGTTAACATGTCGGTTTCAAAAACATCCAGAAGTTCCCTGTCATGATTGTTGTCGTTCTCCAATTGTTAAGCGACACGTGTCCCCAAGCATCAACATACGGGAGGGAGACACGTATTCTGATCTCTTAAGCCACCCTTCTATGCAAGTTGGTGGTTGTTACCATTGGTGAGTTGCATCTCGCTGGATCATCTCACTAGGATGGTAAGATCTCGTTATTAGCTAGCAAGTTACCATGTCGTGATTATTGTGATTTGCCTGTATACCGATGCGATGGTTTACACATGTGTAGTTCTTTGGTTGTTCTTGATATTGCTACATTAGTAGATGTGAGAACTATTGGTTACAGTGACACGACTTTGAGATTGGCCATTAGATCTTCATCCTATGGTCGTGCGAGAATATCACGGATGCTCTTGGCAGTTAGGCGGTTAAGATTGGAAGTCTATCTGGAACTCTTTCCATTCTATATAACTCCAAACTGCTAGAAGGTAAAGATTGTGTCAACACTATCTGAATTCTCTACTAGCAATCATACTGCTAATACATCTTTCTTGAATTTCGTCATCCCCACTCCCTCCGAGCTTGCCATCTTGGCTTAGCTTTAGACTGATTGCTCTGTTACTAACTTTACCATCGGAGTGGATTCCGAGCACCTTGGCCTGGCTCCGTTAACCTCCTATATTTGTCTTGCAGGACACGAGCACGCCAGCAAATTCGGTTACAGCAGCAATAATGACATAGATACTATGGTTAAGAGGAACTTTACCAGTTTGTTCACTCTTGAACGTCTTTTTTGTTGCTAACCATCCTTAATAAGGATAACAGATGAATATATCCATTTCAATTTCCTTGAATTCGATTATCCGAGTGTCCGGATCTTGGTATGACAGATGATCCGTTTCAGAATCGTGAGGTCCCAACACCGAACACATGGCTTAAATGAATCCAACTAAATTGACTCGAATAATATTCGCTCGAACACGCTTATAAAGGAGCTAACTTTGTGTGTTCGAGTCAGCTTGATTGTGCATGTGAATTCTTCCCGTCCTTGTTAGTTCCATACCCTACTAAGTGTGATCCCTTTGACCTTAGGTGTTATAAGTCAAGTCCATCCAAATAGCAACCATTTCTTCCCGGTGGATAAGAGATCCCGTCACCAGGAGAGTGACTAGGGAACCTACCCTTGAGCCTATTCGTGTCACATTTATTGAGCCAATAGCAACCATGAGTGATAGTCCAAGATAAACCCAAAACCAAATGGAGGCCAAGATGCTCAAGATGGAAGATACTGTTAACATGTTGACCACCATGATGAGAAGCATGCAGTCACAGATACAAAATTTGGCATCAACAAATGAAAGGGTGGACACACCACCCCCTCGAAGATTGAGCACTCCTAAATGGGCTTTACCACAATCTAGCCCTATGCTCGAAGATGAAGAGAAAATTGTGTACAAGAAACTTCGAACCAGCCAAGAGTCTCTCGTCACCTGGGAAGGAAGCGAAAAGGAACACAATTTGTTCATGGATAGACTGAATTAAGCAAATATATTACTAAGAGATATGAAGGCATGGGAAGACTTCGTAATCAACCGAAGAGCACACCCTCCAAGAGAATCAAGATATCGATCATTGGAAGAAAGGACCCAAGTCAATACTAGTCCTGTGATCCCAAGAAATTTAAAGCTTGCTCCCTCTCCCCAATTAAGAAACAGAAGGAAATTCACAAATTTAGGCATGACCAGGAGTAAGGCTCTAAAGATGTTGGCATAAGACGGGAAATTGAAAACACTCATGCCCCCATCACTTTCCATGTCCTCTTCTACCAAATTTTCGTATGCATCTGTTTTGTAAATATCACAACCAGTATGGACATGACATTGACAATTGTTACACCTTGAGGCATGACATACATGATTTGATTGATGCGGGAGAAATTGAAATCTGGTCCAGACGAGCATCGACAGTAAACGACCATTCTCCTAGCTACGATGTCAACTTCATAGAGTGGGAGAATACGACAAGAAAGCCTTTAGCAGATGATAATACCCTAGCCATGCTTGGAAACAGCTTAAACAGCATATCGGATCAACAAGACGGAGAATATGAGTTTTATTTTCCAGAAGACCCGTCGTACTCGATAACAAAAACAAAACAGGAAGAACCATTGACCATTTATATGTCAGATGAAGAACCTGAAGTCAATCAAGTGGCCAACTGTTTCCTTTAGACGGAATTCATATTCTCAGAAAATGAACCAGAATTAGTAGAGACCAGAACTGAGAGGAACTTTAAACTGGTTCACTTAACAGTCGACAATCCAACTCAATTCATGAGGGAAAAGGGCAAAGGATCAACCAGTCAACCTGAACCTCCTAATCCTATTCTGAAGCAATTACAAAAGACTCAAGCCAATGTATCTATTTGGGATCTCTTGATGGCTTTTAGGTCCACAGAGATGCGGTGTTAAAATCATTAGCAAGCATTCAAGTCCCGGTCTCCATGGATGGTAAAGAACTGGCAATGTTAGTGGGAGGTAGATGTGCAGTCAATTCCATAGTCTTCGGAGACACCAATCTTCCCAAAGAAGGTAAGAACGATATGCAAGCTTTGCACATCACCATTGGGTGCAGGGGCAAAAGCATTTTCCAAGTTTTAATCGATAACGGGTCGACAATAAAAGTGTTCCCCTTCTGTACCTTCAAGCACCTCGGATTCAATGAAACAGAACTGAAATCCTCAAATATGATTATCAAAGCATATGATAATACCAGAAGGGCAGTTTTGGGTGTCTTTATAGTATCGATCCAAGTTGGGTCAGTAGAGTTTGAGAGTGAATTTCAAGTCATCGACATTCCTGCCTCCTTCAGCATATTCCTAGGTAATCCATGGCTCCATTAGGCTGATGCGGTGGCATCCACGTTGCATCAAAAGTTCAAGTTCATCCACAAGGGTACTACTATAATAGTATATGCTAACTCTGCAGCCGTGAACACTTTGGCTAATGGACAGAACAGTCGAGAAACATAAAAGAGAACCATGCAAGACATGTCCCTCAATGGGTTCCAAACCGGCAACATCTTGGCTACAACATAGCTAAACCCTATAGATTTGGACTGGGGTACAGCCCCAAAAAAGAGGTCTTAAAGCTTATCTGACAAAAATAAAGGCAGGCCGATGAAGGTTTTCAGAAGCTTGAGAAGAGGAAGTACAAAAATAGTACCCAGTACAGTAGAAGTCCAATGAGCACAGCTGGCCAAAACAGTGGAAGATGGCAACCTCAAAGAGTAGACCAACCGGTCTGTCAAGCAAACTTCAATGGATTAAGCAGGATGGAAGATATCTAGTACTCAAAGACTCTTAATGGATACTTCGTCAAGGTAGGTGACAATCACATCTTTTGTGGATTCCCAAAACCTTGGTTCAACATGCACCTTCAAAGACATATACTTGGATTCGAGATATTCCACGACTGCACCATTGATTGGGAAGAACTTGTACAGATCAAAATCCAAGAATAGAATGAAGAACAGAAGTCAAAAACGGAGACCATCGATATCGACAACCGATTCGATGATGATCAAGTGTTGATGATTGTTGGAGAAGATCAAGACGAGAGTCTCAGCTTGTAGTAGTATCCTCCCCATCAGCGAACGATTCCAAATTGGAGTTGCTTAGATAATATTGTGTACCCAAGTGGTTTATCATGTAACCCACATAGTATGGCTATGTCTAGGCCCGTAGTAGTCGAGTCCTTAGATAGGTTCGAGTCCTTTAAATGCTTTGAGTCCGTTCCAATAGGAACTACCTCCTTTGTACCTCTGTTTTTGAGCATAAATAAATATCATATTTTCAATTATGCTTCGTCTACTTCTTCCATTTCTGAATCTTCTAACTCTAACTTTGAAAATGATGAGAATGATGAATCCCCTCTCGAAATACTACAATCCATCCAAACCTCAGAAGAGAAGAAGGCCCAACCAGTCGGTGAAGACTTTAAGACGATCAATCTTGGTTCAGCAGACCAACCCTGAGAGATAAAAATTGAAGCAACCTTGACAAAAGAAGAAACTAAACAGATGGCAGAAGTACTAAAAGAGTTCCAAGATGTGTTTGCATGGTCCTATGAAGACATGCCCATTATAGATCCCAAGGTCATACAACACAAGACACCTTTGATCCCAAATGCCAAGCCACATAATCAAAAGCTGAGATGACTAAGGCCTGAATAGACTCTCAAGGTCAGGGAAAACATTATGAAGCAGATTGATGCTGGATTCTTAGAAGTGACAAAATACCTGGAGTGGCTAGCTAATGTGGTCAAAGTGCCCAAGTAAAACGGGAGACTGAGAGCATGCATTGAGTACAAAAATCTGAACAAGGCCACTCTTAAGATGACTTTCCATTGCGAAAAATAGACATCCTAGTGGATAATACGGCAAACCATGCACTCTTATCCTTCATGAACGGATTCTCAAGATATAATCAGATCAAGATGGCACCGGAAGACAAGGAAAAGATCACCTTCACAACAAACTGGGGCACATACTGCTATAGGGTGATGCCATTTGGCTCAAAGAATGTTGGGGAAACCTACTGAAGAATGGCCACTACGATCTTGCATGACCTGATTCACAAAGAAGTTGAGGTATACATAGATGACATGATTGTAAAATCCTTCAATAGAGAGGGGTACATCCTGGCACTAAGGAAGTTCTTCGAGAGGATCAAACACTACAAGCTAAGGATCAACAAACAAAAGTATGCATTTAAAGTAACTGCTGGCAAGATGCTAGGCTTCATGGTCAGTTAGAGAGGAATTGAAATTGATCTGGCTAAGATAAAGGCTATTTTCGAGATGCCACCCCCTTGGATAGATAAACAAGTGAGAATATTTTTGGGAAGGCTCTAATACATCAACCGGTTCGTTGCACATCTTACTGCAACATGCGAACTGATCTTCAAGCTATTAAAGAAAAATCAGCCTAAGGAATGGAATCCCCAATGCCAGTTGGCATTCGATAAGATTAAGACATACCTGTTGAATCCACTGGTCTTAGCTCTACCAGTGCCAGGAAGACCGCTTATCCTCTACTTATCAGTGCTAGAAAACTCCATGGGATCAATGATAGCCCAAAGGACAGAGAAAGCCATATACTACTTGAGCAAGAAATTTATAGACTACAAGGCCAATTATACACAACTACAGAAAACATCTGCAACCCTAGTCTGGTGACAAAGAGATTGAGGCACTACATGCTATCATACAAGGTCATACTCGTTTCAAGAATGGATCCCTTAAAATATTTATTTGAGAAGCCGCCCTTGACAGAAATTTACAAGATGGCAACTGTTGTTGTCTGAGTTCAACATTACCTATACCACATAGAAGTCCATCAAGGGAAGTGTAATAGCAGAACATCTATCCACCTTGCCAGTTGAAGGTAATCATAGATACTTAAAAGATGTGTTCTCAAATGAAGAGGTCCATATAGCCCAAAAAGAAAAGAAAGATGACACATGGATAATGTTCTTTGACAGAGTAGCAAATCACATGGGATATGGAGCCGACGTCCTGTTCATATATCCTGAAGGAGCATTCATACCATTCTCTTTCAGATTGGACTTTGAGTGCACAAACATTATAGTGGAATATGAAGCATGCACATGGGATTGAAAGAAGCTTTGGCCATTAGAGTTAGCAAACTGAAGGTCTACGGAGATTCATCGATCGTTACCTACCAAGTCAGAGCAAATTGGAAGAACAAAGCTAAGAAATTGGTACCTTATCAACAATATATGATAGCCTTGGTTCAGAAGTTCACAAAGTTGAATTTCGTTACTCCCTAAGATACACCAACAAGTACACCGATGCATTGGCCACACTGGCTACAATGATTGGCAATGACCCCTTGGTACATATCAAGCCACTGATCATAGAGAAGAGGACACAACCAGTTCACTCAGAAGAGATAAATGCACTGATGTTCGATGGACGACCATGGTTCACCCCCATCTTAGACTTTATCAAGGAAGGGAAGTACCCAGTAGATTCTACAATAGCCGAAAAGAAATCCTTGAGGTGGTACTCCTCTCAATTCATACTCTGTGAAGACATCTTGTACAAGAGATCCTATGAAGGTGTGTAGTTAGTATATGTAGATGAAAAACAAGCACGAGTCATCACAGAGCAAATTCATCAGAGGATCTATGGACCCCACATGAATGCCCGAATGATCGCAAAGAAGATCCTCAAAATGGGTTACTACTGGAACACAATGGAAACAGATTGTGCAGAGTTCATGAGGAAGTCTTTCAAGTACCAAATTCATGCCAATCTAATACATGTACCTTTGACAAAATTGCACATTCTCAGTTCTCCATGGCCTTTTTCAACTTATGGCATGGACGTGATTTGAAAAATTCATCCAAAGGCCTCGAACGGACATGAGTTCATCTTGGTCGCCATTGATTACTTCACAAAATGGGTAAAAGCACAGTCATACCCCAAGCTCACAGCAAACAAGGTGGCCAAATTCCTATAAGAACACATTATATGTCGACACAGAATGCCTCACTCTCTTATTTCAGATTAAGGACAACCCTTTTTGGGTAAAGTTGAAGAATTGTGTGACAAGTTCCATATCCAAAGCACAAATCTTCTCTTTATCGTCCATAAACAAACGAAGTGGTAGAAGCAACCAACAAGAATGTCAAGGTTATCCTTTAGAAGAAAAAAATGCTGACTTGGCAGACAAGTTACCATACGCACTATGGGCGTATAGGACATCCATAAGGTCATTCTACTGGGGCAATACTGTATTCTCTAGTGTATGGCATGGAAGTAGTTGTCCTCATAGAAATAGAGGTGCCATCACTAAGGGTCCTAATGGAGTGCAAAATTCCTGAAGCAAAATGGTTGCAGGCAAGGTATGATGAACTGAACTTCATTGATGAAAGAAGAATGAAGGCATTCGACAATGCGAAGAAATATCAATAGAGAATGGAAGCAATCTTCAATCAGAAAGTGCGTGTGCTTCATTTGATGGTCGGAGACTTGGTACTGAAGGAACAACAGGCACTTGTCCATGACCCTAGGGGCAAGTTCCGTCCCAATTGGAGCGAACCTTTCATTGTAAAGGAAGTTATACCTAGCAAACCTGTATGATTGGTCGACCTTGATGGCATCGAGCTACAATACCTGACCAATCTTGATCAGGTGAAGCGCTACTACGTGTAACCTTTACATCCTCTGAAAAAAAAAATAGAGGATGTAAAAGGACCCTCTCTCTCATGCTGAAATCATCAACAAGTATCAGTCGTCTGAAGAGCTTACCGATAAGATTAATTGGATTCTCCAATAAGGTGCAATATTCCCACCACCTGGGTGGTGGTCCATCTTTTCATCATAATCAAAGGAAGAACTTTCCTACTTTTTCAGCATAACTCTTTCTTCTGCTCATATATCCAACGAAATTCCAATGTAGCACATCAAGCCCTTCCTTCACACTAGCTAACATCGATCCGAATGTCAATCTGGAAATAATAATAATGAATAATCTGACTGAAATTTTTATCTGTTGCCCATTAAATCTAGCGGAGTCCTAAGATTCCAATATGCCCTTCTTTTCTCAAGCCAATAAAATGAAATCTACTTGGCAAGATAAGCCCAATCTACATAAAGAACAAAAAGCTCTTCCAAATGGCAGACCCATTTGGACAGTTTCTCGTTAGCCATCTCTGGCCTTCATTTTCTCTCACCTGCCTTTAGGATTTTGACACATAGGTCCAAACAAGGTCATGTATATGCACTCATTTCGTGCACAATCTATAAGGATATTTCGATATGTTTAAGTAATTACAATGAAAGAGAGTTCTAATGATTCCCCTAACCAACCCTATTAGTAAGATGGGATTCTTGCAGGTCGCATCCAGTGAACAATTGGCATTTGATGAGACATTCAAACAAAACTGTAAAGATGGACAAAGTACTAGAGAATTAGAGTTGGTGCATAAAGTTCACTAAGGACAAGACATTCCTGAAGAAGATCCATTTGAAAGCTCTCCTCCAAAGGATGACAACAAAACTATACGAAGGGATCCGACGACTCGTGTCTTCAAGTTCGGAGAAGTGCGACTATGTCATACCATGGAAGACTTAAGAGCATTTCAAGTGTGCAAAAATCTCAAGTATATGCATTTCAAGTGTGCAATAAATTTCAAGTATATGCATTTCAAGTGTACAACAAATTTCAAGTGTACAACAAATTTCAAGTGTATACATTTCAAGTGTGCAACAAATTTCAAGTGTTTGCATCTCAAGTGTGCAACAAATTTCAAGTTGTAACCCAAATGTGCAACAAATCTTAAGTATTACTACTCAAATAGGCAACAAATCCCAAGTACTGCACTCAACTTAGAAAGCATTTTGCGAACATGGAACAACAAATCTCATGACACTAGGTGGGGCATGAAATTTTTTTATATCACTCTTTTCTCTCCTTTTTCTAAGAGACTAAGTGGAGTACGGGTGACATTATGTGACAATTAAACATCGGTAACCCTAAAATGGCAGGAAATGGTCTTAGAGGATAACTGAGATTGGGGATGACATAGGGGTGATCTATATAAGGTAGGTAATGGAATCTATAGATACTAGGGCATGGAGATGGTCTTAATATGGCAGGTGTAGACTTAACCTAGGATTTAGGCATTGGGAGGGTATTTATGGAAACTTTTGACCTAACCTAGGGTTTGAGCATTGCAAGGGGTATTTATGAAAACTTTTGACCTAACCTAGGGTTTGGGCACTAGGAGGGGTATTTATAAAAAGGAAAATTTTCAGCTACCACTCAAAAAGATTGACCGAATCACCTACCACCCAAGTTAGACAAATGTTAATTCATTTACTGACGGGAAAAAGTTAAAATTATGTGTGGATGTTTATACCCTTGTCATTTTAACCAAAGTAAAAAAAAAAAAAAAAAAAAAAGGAAGAAACTCAAACAAATGATTATATCGGTGTACAGGCATTTGGGGGGACTTCTAATTTTTGCAGGGTTGACCGTGATGAGCTCCATGGAAATTCCAGAAGGTCGAGGTTTTATCTCTGGTGAACCTTCATTTTCAGCATTACAGATTTCTCCCTTACTAAAATTATCCAGAAATTCATTTTTTTGTTTGTTCGATGTCTGGATTAGGTCGATTCCAGGGGCTTTCATGACCGTGAACAAAACCGAAAAATTATTTCCTGTAAGTTCAAGAACTTAGATCCTCCATGATTCTTTCTGAGACTCTTGATTTTATCATGCGAATCCATCTGAAACCAGATGTAATTTGGGAAAAAAACAGAGTTTTCCCCAACTGAAACACTTGAAAATCAGAAACCAGAAAGCTCACTCTGTTCTTCCTACTCCTTTCTGGTTCTCTTGTGAGAAATGTTTTTTCATAATCTGATTGGAATCTCATAAACTATCAATTCCATTTGATACCAATCTTACCAAAATAAAAAATTCAGCCTTATTAAATGTTTTTTGAGCTAGTAAAAAACCCAACTCATACCAAATTCACATCCCACTCATACCGACCCCCTGTCTCCCTCTCTCCTCTCTCTCTCTCTCTCCTCTCACTTGTCTTTGTCTGTGAATTGTGAGAGTTCTGTTTGTATTCGGATTCCATTCTATACATAAAAGCATAACAGACGTAAACGTTGTTAGACACAAGAAAGAAGGGAGAAGAGCCACAAGCAAATATCAACGTGCTTTGTTTTCCGTTGTTGTTGCCGTGACAACCTCTATTCTTCTTTTTCTTGTTCTTCTTCTTCTTCGACTTGTAAATTTTATCTTCTTCCCCTTTTCCTTTTTCATTGATTCAAAATTTGCATTGGATTAAGCTGTTTTTTAAACCCTTAGTTTCTAGTTCAAATTTGGACCTAATCTGATCCTCTCTAATGCTGTGTTTGGTCCCACGAACGTAGAATTAGTTCAAGTTTGAGCCATTGAAGGTAGCATCATTTGGGGGGATTTCTATTTTTTTTGCAAGTAGCTAAAAAAGAGGAGGAAGGGTGAAAAATAAAAGAAGGGTAAATTGGACTTTTTCCCTTACAAAATGTGTATTATTGTCATTCAAGTATTTTGTAACGGTTGACATCAGCAACTAACGGCTCTGTTAGTTGCTTTTGGATCTTTTTGATAAAAGTTTGTCTAACTTGGCTGGTAGGTGATTTTTTTAAACAACTTGGATGGTAGGTGATTTGGTCAATTTTTTTTGGGTGGTAGCTGAAAAATTTCCCTTTATAAAAACTTTATAGACTCTGGGGGGAACTGCCACAAGGGAGGTCTAAATATGACATGTTTCTAACCTAAAGGGAAATAACACTAAGGAAATCTATATATGGTAGGTTCCTAACCAAAAGGTATCTAGGGTATGGAGATGGTTCTAGGGTTTGGCCCCACACTTCCTTTATAATATGCTTTCTTCTTCAGTGTTGAAAGAGGTTTGTGCTTATATAAAGGATGGAAAAAATGAGGTGCTTACACAATGATCCTAATTTCTATCCATTTTGGCCCACTAAAGTTTCCTATTACAATGAAAACCCATGGGACTAAAGTCCCGATAAACATATAATCCAACTCAAGGCTTATTTCCACTAAAATAAACCCATTTATGTGTCTTCTCTGCATCAACTCTCCTCGACTTGAAAAAAATCGACCTTAAGTTTTGAAAAGATGAAAGTATCACCGTACCAATAGCATCCATCGTCAGCAAAATACAGTAGTCTGTTAGCATACGCATGATAAGAATGAAATCTTCAAGACGTGGAGATCTCTCCTAGAAGAACTTTAGTGGAATCACAAACTCGAGGTGCTCAACTTCATGATCAGTATCCTCTGTGAATTATCCATGGAGCCCTTCTGAACTATGTATGTTACCTTTTTATCCAATGCCTCAACCTCTTCAACTATTCAATTGCAGAAGAAAAACATTTCACCTTGTGAAAGATTTGATCTTCACCTTGAGTCACTTATTTTTCTACAATCGATGGGGGAACTGGACTTTCTATCATTGATTCAAAGGGACTTTGTCCTCAATAACAAGTTCCTTCAGTTTGGACAATGCTCTCTCATCTTCATTTGGCGGTGCAAATTCGAGCTCAACTTGTATTCTAGAAGGGAAATCAGTTGCTCGTTAAATTTCCTATGGAAGTTATTCTCTGAGAGGCCTCCTCTTCGCTAAACTATAATAACAAATTTAGTTACCATTCGCCTAATTGTTTCAAGAAGTTGCATACGAGTGTCTGAGACCTAGTTGGAGGGATTAGAGGTACCCTAGCCATGGCTCTTACACCAATTGATGGGGTTTCTAAAGCTTACAAGGTAGAGTACAAAAACTAATACAAAACCCAAAATCACAGTGAACGATAACGACTAGAATTCAAGAGCTTGCAATAACTAGCAATTGGATAAATATATGCACCTCAGAATTTAGGATGATATAATATTCTATCAAGAGAAGAAGATATCAGAATTTGGAATCAATCTAACGGTTAGATCCAAATTTTCTAGATGAATCCTACTTGGATTTGTCTAAAATTGAGGATCGATTTCATGAATAGGTGGACAGATATAATAGTATAAACCATCATATCGGCAAGCAGGTTAGCAAAACAAAGCTAACCAAAGTGCTGAAACAGTAAACAGTTGTAGGAATAGATATAGCAGGAACTAGAATTAAAGCTTAGTTTTAATGGAAACCAAATCTCAATAGGAATCCCAAACTCAAACTGATATGCAGTAAAGTAATGTCTAGTAGAAACAGTAGCTGAATGTAATATAGAGAAATAAGAAAATAAAAAATAAATTAAAAACCAAGAACAGAATCTGGAATCAACGAAACATGAGATCTATACAGATTTTCAGATCTAGAACTAGACGGGCACGTGTGTAGATCTGCAAGTTACTTACTTGGTCAATGGATATGGAAGGACCAAAAAGAGAGAAGAAAAGGCCAGACTTCTCACATGGACTTCCTGTTGGACTCCCACCAACAATCTCAACTTCCCACCGAGGACTGTCGACTCTCATGGAAGGGCGCAGAAAATAAGGCAAAGCCAACTTTTATTCATCAAATTAGTAAGCCTTAATGACTGGTTACATAGATATATATATATATATATAAAATCTCCAAATATGACTAGAAATAATAGTCTAGCTCAACTAGTAATCACAGTAACTACTTAATGGACCAATAAAAGACTTAAAACAACTCTTATTCTAACTAGAACTTAAACTTAAATTAACTAATAAAATAAATCCGGTATTCCTAAAACCTACTCATATTTTGGGTCTCATTAAAGTGGTTCATAATGAAAACCCGTAAAATATATATATATATAACCTAAGGCATATTTCCACTAAAATAAGCCCCATTATATGTCTTATCTGCATCAGAAAACAACTTCATGGTCTCCTCCATTGGGTAGGAACTGGGCCATCACCATTTACTTCATTCGGAGAATGGGACTCCTTTGATGCCCCAACCAACCACCCTAATGGTTTTGTCCAAACAAGATGAGAAAACCAAGTGTTAAAAGAAAACAAAAAATACAACTAAAAAAACGGATTTAAAAATATTTAGAAGATAACAAAGGAAATGATGCCAAAGCATCATAGGGCTGCATGAAGGAGCAAGTGAAATGGAAATAAATGAGGACCCGTAGACAAAATAAATGTGGTATTGCCACTGCCGGAGTCTATGTCGTATGATTGTCCAATGGCATTCATCCATTTAAGCATGGGTGTCTCTATCCAAGATACATAAACTAGCCAATCTGTTTTTATTTTCCTTCATAGACTTTAGGGCTAAGAAACTCAACGTGGTTGGCAGCCACTACTAGGAAAGAGAAAAGGGGTAGCAGTTCCCTTTACAAGTCTATTGATAGTGTACTTTTTTTGTGAGCAATGAACATCCAGAAACAAATCACCCTGCAACCATCTCTATTCAGAAATGGAAAAAGAGGGGGGCGGGTTAATAAATGAAAATGAAAAAAAGACAAATTTCTAAATTGAATTTTTTACATGGTTTCAAGACTCCCAGCAAAGCTATTCAGTTTAGAACAAATCCTAATAACCATTTAAAACTGTGTTCAGCAATAATTGGCTTCATCAAAAGCAGAAGAACAAGATTATTGCTGCCTCATGATCACCAGTACCTTAGTTGAGCGTGTGCAATTACCTAGTTGTTTTGGAAGTCATTGCAAAATCGTCAGCAGTGACTTCATCTGAGACTAACAATTACTTCTTAAGACTAAAAATCCTCTTATATTTTTATTGTTCATCAAGCATTTTCCACCATATCTCCCCTTTTGTTTTGTCATTATTCACTTCAATGGGAAATGGAATTTCATAACGATTTCTGCAAATAATTCTGAGCTGCCTATTAAACTTGGTTAAGATACTTCACATGAGGAGAAAGATAAAAATTAGCTATATGAATTTTCAGAATTTAGCCATGAAAGATATGAAACGGGTTGGAGATTGGCGGGAGAGAAGTGGCTGGGAGATGTGCACGGATGCAAATAATTGACATTTTTTGCATTTTCACTCACATTCCATATGTTTGTGCTGTATTTTTGGCCAAAAGTACCCTTGCCGTAAGATCTTGTGAGCCAATGCTCACCCACCAAGGTGGGCATCGCAGAATCCTTTGTGGACGTCTTAGATAGCCAGCTCCACTTCAGAAGGTCGGAGGCACTCGAGCAGTGGGAAGGTGAAGGATTTCTTATAGAGGACCTGATCAAGCACATTAGTGTGTGGCTTTTGAATGGATCTTTCTTGCCACGGCGCGGTCTTCTAGTAAGGTGTCTTCCTTGAGACATAGATCGGGTCTATCCAACTCGGCTCGGTATCTAGCAGCATTATCTCCTCGGTTTCGTCGATGCTGGCTTTTTCTAGGATCTCGATGTCGACCAAGACCCATTTCCGAGAGGTCGGCCATGACAAATATAGGCAGAGTATCGACCTACGCATTCTCATTCCTGGGGACGTGCTGGAGGGTGAAGTTATCAACTGTCACAGCTGTCTCTCACACCTAATGCAAGCATGCAATCATGTGGGATTTCTTGGCTACATACTCGCCGTTGACCCGACGCACCACTAGTTGGGAATCGCTAAAAGTGTGGACATCTAGCCGAAAGAGCCTTGCTGAGTCAGAGACTGGTTAGGAGCACCTCGTACTTGGCCACATTATTGATGGCCGAAAATTTGAAGCAGATGGCATACTGGATCCGGAATCCCTCCGGACTAGTTAGGATCATGCGTGCTCCACTCTCTATTTAATTGGACGAGCCATCCACGTACAAAATCCAAATGGGATGGTCGGGCTCGAAACTTCTTCTCCCAGGATGGTTGTGGTTGTTACCGATTCTGGGATCAAACTTTCGATCAGATAATCCGCCAGCGATTGCATGTTGATTGAAGTATGGGGCTTGTATGTCTAACTCTCCCAGCTTGACCATTCAACTTATCACCCGTCCTGAAATGTCGGGTTTGGATAAAATCTTTTTCAATGGCAGATCGGTTAACATGGAGATGGAATGAAACTGGAAATATGAATGAAGCTTCCTCGCGGCTATGACCAAGGCTAATCTCTACCTGCTTGTATCTTGTCTCGGCATCCAAAAGGTTCTTATTGACGTATTAAATAGGTCTCTACACTTTGTCCTCTTCCTTGATGAGGACTGCGCTAACCGATCCTTCCAACACTCCGAGGTACAATTATAATTTGTCTCCCGACTCAATGCAGCTACTGTCCCATATACTGGAGCAGCCATAAAATCCTCCACTGTATAACCTACATCAACATCTGCAAAGTAGTGTGCATATACGGGGTGAGCTTACAACTTAGCTCAGTAAAGCACAAAACCATGCAACATACAAAATGCATGAGATAACATTACATTGGGCCAGGTATAACTTGCAAAGTGCTATGATAAGGTTTGGCGGCCACCGCATCCCCATGCATGAGAGTGTGAGCACACCCAACAGTCAGGCTCTGATCCACACTACTGCTGTTGTCCCACATTACTCACTGCTAGAGTCTGGTTGGCAAGCAACGCCACAATCCCACATCCTCCCCTAATACTTTACACCATACCAATACCTACACCCCTCTTGCCAAGGGCTTGTAAGTGGGTTCTATTTCTAATCAGTCCAATATGTCATCACAGTATCTATGGCCCTATCCCAGCATAGCTCCCTATGACATAGAGATAGGGCTCGAGTCTATTGGGCAGGCGGTGCCACAATCCCACATCCTCCCCCTGATACCCTATTCATACCAAGCTCGCTAAGGTAAACGACGATAGGAAAATGTATTAGTGTGGGGATATATCCAGAGCTCTACCCCCCTTCACATTCCACATATTAACGAAAACAATTACATGCATAAACAATGACATTCCTAGCATACAAATATGCATGAATAGATAATAATAATAAGTAAAAGAGATGACATGTGAAATTCACAAGCAACAGACAAACAGATTATAAAGCAACAGTTTACTGTCCATTATTAGTTAGGGTTTGGGGTCTTGTCCCTTACTTGACATGCGATTGCAAGTTTCCTCTGCATTACAGAGTCCACTCATGCCGTCCACAAGTCCTACACGATAATATTTATTGATTAGAATTAGGTTTGCAGGGTATAAGTTGGTCAGAACCAGGTCTGGCCAATAAACTATCCTCGGCAGACCGGTATGCCCTGTAGTATATACCGTTGGCACCTTCAGTCCAACCTATATGCCCCGCGGTATGGCATACCACTTGGACCTTTAGTCCAGCCGGTATGCCTTACAGTATGGCATACTGGACCTTTTGTCCAGTCGGTATGCCCGGCGGTATGGGTCTGAGAGTCTATTCTCGGACCTCCCTCTTTCGTCGATCGATGGCTTGGTTTCTAGGGTTTCTCCTAAACCATTCTAGGGTTTGCAAGCATGTTAGGTCCATTAGATTTAGGATATTACTTCATTTTGAAATCATAAAACCGTGTTTCCATCCTTCAAAGAATCGATTACACAAAGAAATAAGGTTTTACGGATCTAGGGTTTTGGATCAATACGCCATTTTACGGCATTGATCCACAACCAACCCTTCCTACAAAGATAGAGCACTTACGGGTGTTCTCTGAATGGAGGTGCTCTCCTCTCAATAAAAATCCCTTCTCGTATGGCTTCCTTCCCCCCTACTCCTTCTCATATCTCTTTCCAGATGGCTCTAGGGTTTGAGATTAGTTGAAAAGGATCTAAGGAGGAGGGAAGGTTTATTTATAAAGTGGGAAACCATTCTAGGAAGGTTTCCTAGGTTTAGAAGATCTCTGAGGAATAGATTCAGAGTGTGGGACCCACTAGAGTTCGTCTCCACTCGCACAGTCATATTGGTTGGACATACCAGTCTGACTCATAGTCGAATCGGTATGTCAGACCGGTATACATAAACTTGGTCTAAAATGCTTGTTTCTCATACCTAGAGTCCATGGTTCTTCACTCGGCCTCGTCTTCTGGTCTGATTATGATTGGAAGACCTATCACGATGCAAAACTTAGGTTAGCCCGAGTTTCCAGAGTATGGGTCTTACAACTCCACCACCCTTAAAAGAAATTTCGTCCCCGAAATTTGCATGTAGGTCTCACAGGCAAGCTGGCTTGGCCATGCTGAGGAGTCACTTGATTCTTGGTAGTAACCCAGGTATGTACCTCGGGCGAGAAGTCTTGGTCATCCCGAGAAGACATTACCAAAATTGGTTCCTCCTTGTCATCGATCCATTCTATGACCAACCAAGGCAGTCTCGGTCTGGTCTGGTCCTCCCTTTGCCTGCTTTCTCAGGGGTCTACTTTCTAGACGACCGTCCTCTGGTCTGGTCCCTTCTACCCACTCCTTCAGTTTGATGGACCTGGGGCAACATTGGACCAATGTGGTAGTTAAATTGGCCGACGATGGTGCATACTTCTCTTGTGAAGGGAGTGGGTCAATGGCGACCTCTCTCTTCTTCTCCTTCATTGCGACACTTTGTCGTGTTCATTACGATCTCAGTTGCCTCCTCGCGGCCTGTTCCTTCTTGTTTCTTCTCTTCTTTTCTCTCCAAGCATGATATCTTTCTCAGTCCAAATTTGACTTCTTTATAGCTAGTGTTCTCCCAACTCCTTGATCTACCCGAAGGTGGTCTTGTCAATTGCGATTGACATACTGACCATAATACCCTCGAAGGATCAAGTCTTCAATTTATCACTACAAGTGTCTACATTCGTCGGTGTCATGGCCATGATCTTGGTGGAAACGGAAGAACTTGCATGAAACCCTACGTTTGGGATCTATGATTGACTTAGCTGGCTTCAGGAGATACCCATCACCGACTATCAATGTCAGCAAATCCGACATAGGTGGGTTGGGTGTAGTATTCGAAATGCTTATGCGCTCCTCTTGCCTGTCCTTCTTATTTTCCTTGGCACTACTTCTTGTTGTCTCTATCTCACCCGCAGTCTGGCTCGCTAGGCTTTCTCTTCTATGAAGTATTGGTTTCACCCTTGTTGGCTAGGACGGCCTCACTAGCCATGGCATATTTTTCGCAGTGAACCAGAAGTTCCTTGCGATCAATGGGGGCCTTTTTTGCGATGGAGAACCTCAGCCTAAGGTCTGTGACTCCTACCATCAATGTGGTATTGATCACGGAGGGCTCGATGTCCTTGATCTCGAGCACCTCCATGTTGAATTGACTGACGAACTCCCAAAGGGATTCGTCCTGACGTTGTTTCATATTCATTAAGTGCACCACAATTTTCTTCTGAGTCTTGTCTCCTTGGAAATGAGTATGAAATTGCTTACTGAGGTCTTTGAATGAGTTGATCGACTTGGGTTGTAGGTTGTTAAACCACATTCTAGCCTCCTTCTTCAATGTGGAGGGGATGGCTCAATAGACAATGGCAACTTGGCACCCATGAAGCAGCATCACAGCCATGAAATTATTAAAGTGTGGTTTGGAGTCTGTGGAGCCATCGTACTGTTCCACCATAGGCATGGGAAACTCTTGGGAGGGGGCTCTCATGATCATGTCAAAGGGGATTGTCTGTGTTGTAATCTTTTTCTCCAAGCACGATGCTACAACGTGTGACCTCGTCCATGCGCTCCTATAGAAGCAACAATTGGTCCTATAACTTTCGGTCTTCTCCATTGGTGAAGAGCTCTTTCCCCTGATCCGGTCGGGGTACTGCCTGAACTCTTGGTGGATCGACTTTGGGGTCGCACATGTGAAGTCTAAGCCCTTGCTGTATCAGGGTTCATGTGGGGGCCTAACCTTTCACTGACTGGAACCTGTCTGTTGTTGGTCACTGAGTCTGTTCGGCTACCATTTGCCATGGTTGTCAAACTGTTCGTTTGGCCAATTGAGATATGGGTTCCGAGGTGCACGTGTTTGATCATTCCACCGAGCTGGGACTTTTACGGGGGCTGGTGGGTTCATGTTTCCAAGTGGCCTAAAGCGCCCGATCTGGACATTCTTGGGTGTTTGGCACCAGGTTAGCAAGGAGGTTGAGGGATTTGTCTCTCTTTGCTCAGACATGGGATGTGGGGGTCTAAAACCCTTGGAGGAGTCTTGTCAAAGTCTCCTTCTAACGTGTCATCATGTTCGAGCCCTCGTGACATAGTCCTCTTGTCAGTAATCACCATCTTCGGTATCACCTCTGGTGGATCACAAAGGGAGACCTCGTGACTCCATCACTGAGGTTCTCCTCACTTATTTCTACTGCTCGATCTCTATCACAGTTGGGATTGGTGGTGTAACTCCTTGTCCTAGGACCCTCCATTACTACAAAGGTGTTGACAATGGGGTAAACAGTAGCTCAGTATTTATACCAATGTATTCAAGTGACCCGACGATGGGCGCCAATCTGTTGCCAGTAATATCCACACTTGGATCTTCCATAGTGGGTCGGACCTTTAGCTGACAAAACATGACAAAGGAGGTTGGGCTTATTGCCCTGAGACCACTCCGATGCTTAAGTCAGGATATTAGGCCACAAATAAATAGTGGGTCGGGCTTTTCAGGAATGCCAACCAGTGTAGTAATGTAAGTGGGGTAGGAAGTGTTATGATAGTAAAATACCGAGTTAAATAGGCTGAGGTGGAAAACTGTGGAGTTATTATGTTTCAGAATAATGTGGGTCAAAGTCCATAAAATATTCAAGTGATGTGACCATGGTGGTTGTGCCTATTTATAGGTTTTTGATAAGAAGTCAGAAGTGAGTTCCAGACACCTTTGAAGTACAACACCGGAATTCATATGATCGATTTTACCCCTGACTTGCGTATGTAATGATGGATATGCCCTCTTGAATGGTTTTATTGTGAATAGACGTTTCTACCCCTGATGAGCTGGGGACTTTGGCAATGTCCACGTATCGTGCTTCCATTGGACGGTTTTATTTGTACCCAACAGGGATGAATCAAAGGATAAGATGGATTTTGAGCTATATAATGTCGCTTGTAAGCACCCCATTTTTGCCATCATTTTTGCAAGCACAAATCTCTCTCAATACTAAATATGAAGAAACTATGTAGAACCAAACCCTAGAACCATCTCCATACCCCAGATATCCCTTAGGTTAAAAACATGCCATATATAGATCCCATATGTCATTTGGTTAGAAGGTTTCCATAAATTCCCCACCTAGTGCCCAAACCCTAGGTTAGGTTAAAAAGTTTTCATAAATACCCCTCTTAGTGCCCAAATCCTAGTTTAAGTCAAAAGCTTCCATAAATACTCCCTGTGTCACTTGGCCCCCATAAAATGTCGAAACTGCCTTATCTAGGCCATTCGGGGTCATCGTTGGGCTTAAAACCATCACTTACCACTTCAGGGGTATTTTGGTTATTTTGATAAAAATTGGTCAAACTTGGTTAAATTTTATCAAAGTTGGTCAAATCTAGTCAACTAGCCCATGTATAGTCAATCCAGACCTTCCCTTGTGGTCCCGAGTCCATACTTTCCATTTTAGCCCATTTACACCTATTGGTGCTCTTGAGGTCAAACCTATCTTTTCTAACTAATCCAAAGTCATTTTTCATCACACAGCCCATTTGTAGTCATAACGAGTTGCCCAGCATCTCCAGTTAAAATTTTGAAAGAATCGGAGAAGGCGTGAAAAATGACTTCCCAGGAGTTACCCCTCTTGAGATTACCCCGGCCCAAGCACGCTTAACTAAAATGGTACAACCAATTTGGATCCATTCTAACACCGTTTACAAATTTCTACACAACATCATGCACATGACTAAATGTCACCCATCCAAGCCCAGCAAACCAATCAAACTTAGTTAAAATTAGTTAAATCGGTCAACACAGTCAAAACCCAGTAAAGACCTAGTCAACTCAATTAAATCGGTCAAAACTCAATCAACTTAGTCAAAACCTAGTCAACCTAGTTAAACCTAGTCAAAACAAGTTAAACCTAATCAAGCCTAGTTAAACCTAATCAAACCCAGTAAAGAAAGTAAAACCCAGTCAATTCGGTTTGTACCCAATTAATACCCGTCTAGTCACCTAATGGTTCCCTAGATGGCAGTTAGAGTGCCACATGGCACTAAAAGAAGCCCAGTCATCCCCTTGTGGTCCATGAAGATGGTGTAGAGAGAGGGTGGAGAGAGAAGCTATATAAAAGGGAAAATGCAAATTAACAAAAATCAAAAAAATAAAAATAAATAAGTAAATAAACCAAGAGGGCCCCACCCCCCATTCACGTGAAAGAGGGGGAGACCCCTTTCACGTCAATGAGAGGGGGGCCTCTTTGTTTTAAAAAAAAAAAAAAAAAAAAAAAAAAAAAAAGAAGAAAGAGATAAAAATAAGGGGAAAAAAGATATAGAATTAGAGAAGAGAGAGACTATCTAAGAGTTGCAATTCAAGAAGAAGTCAAAAAGGGCTCTAGGGCAAAGATATAAGCTTTCTACCATGTTTTTGGAAAAAGGAGACTCATAATTTCATGGGAGAGTGTCAGAGGAGAGAGAAAGGGAGAAAAAAAAAAGAGAAGGAAGAATGAAAAGAAAGAAGAAACAGCACGATCCCTCCTTAAAGGTATGGATTTCTACACACTTTTTATGATGAATCTGCCAATTCTATATTTTTTTTCTTCAATCCTCATGTTAAAAGGGTTTTATCATCCAAATTTGAGCTCCATCTATGGAGATTTGCCTAGGCAAAAAAATCTGTGAATGAAGTTCAAATTTAGAAAAGCCAGAATTGAAACTCGACTGTGATTGATGTGTTTGGCATATTAAAATCAATCTTCTTTCCTCCAAAAAAATATGATAGATACTCTATCGCATTAAGAACATTTTTTATGAAACTCAGGTAGATTTGGATCTAGGAAAAGTAACCTAAAAATCCCCCAAGCTACTGTATTCCATCTCGGGTATAATGCAGAAAGGTGCTATTGACGGGTCTGTTTGAGCATCTTTCAACCATTATTTAAATTTTCAATAAATATGAGAATTAGGTATTCAAGTTAGCTAACTTTTGACACTAATTTTGATAGTTTTTTTTATACATGATTGATTTTATATGATTTTTTCAGTGCATACTGGTATGATTCTAGACATATTTTTTGCAGTCTATTTTATATAAATTGCAATATGATAGAGTACTTATCTGAATAAGAAAGAAAAAGAGAAAATATAGGTCTATGAGTTAGATTTCTAGCCATATTTTTAGATTTCTATTTGCGTACTTATGTGATTTATGATGGAATTTATGGTGCAACTGGTCTGATTTGGAATAGATTCGGATCAGTACAGCAACCTGACTTTGGGAGGTATTTTTAACTAAGTTGAGTCATATTCTACTTTGAAGTATTAGAGAATGATTTTAGCTCTTTCAAATACCTTTTTGTGCATATATTTGATCAAATTTTGACTTCCAGAATAGGGTTTTATGACTGATTTATTTACTGCATGTCACATGCAATTTTTTTGTTTTGAGTGATTTGATACTTTGGATGCACACATGTCACTTTGGATGCACACATGGCACATATTGAATGCTCACATGCTATCTTTGGAATGCTCACATACTATCTTTGGAATGCTCACATGCGAGGAACGCTCACATGTTGGATGCCTTATATGCTATCGTTGGAATGTTTGCATGTACACTTGTTCAATTGATTCTCGTATGAAATCTTGCCATGTGTGAATATAACTATCTTTGGATATCTATTGCTACATTGACATTCCTGCTATGATTGGTTTGATACACCTACCATGTTTAGCTTAGGAACACCTAAAATTTAAGGTAAACACAAGTACCTTAATTGGAAGAATGCCACATAAGCAAAACTTGCATAAATGGAACAAGCACAAGAATTGGGGTAGAAAATCCTAAAATCGAAAAGAACATAATAATTAGGGTAGGAAACCCTAAAACTGGAAAGAGCAGAACAATTAGGGTAGGAAACCCTAAACTAGAAAGAACAGATTAAATATGGTAGAAAGCCCTAAATATGGAAATCACAACAATTGGGATAGGAAACCTTGGAAACCCAAATATGAAAACACATAATGGTAAGAGTTTAGATCTTATCCTAGATCCTATTAACAACAATGGTAGAAGTTTAAGTTTCATCGCTAGATCCTATTGACAACAATGATAGGAGTTTAAGTCTCATCCTTAAATCCTATTGACAACAATGATAGAAGTTTAAATTTCATCCCTAGAACCTACTGACAATAATGGTAGGAGTTTAGATCTTATCCCTAGATTCTATTGACAACAATGGTAGGAGTTTAGGTCTCATCCCTAGATTCTATTGACAACAATGGTAGGAGTTTAGGTCTCATCCATAAATTTTATTGACAATAATGGTAGGAGTTTAGATCTCATCCCTAGATCCTATTGACAATAATGGTAAGAGTTTAGGTCTCATTCCTAGATCCTATTGAGAACAACGGTAAGAGTTTAAATCTCATCTCTAGAACTTATTAACAATAATGGTAGGATTTTAAATCTCATCCCTAAATCCTATTGACAACAATGGTAGGAGTAGTTTAGGTCTCATCCCTAGATCCTATTGAAAATAATGGTAGGAGTTTAGGTCTCATCCATAGATTCTATTGACAATAATGGTAGGAGTTTAGGTCTCATCCCTAGATCCTATTGACAATAATGATAAGAGTTTACATCTCATCCCTAGATCCTATTGACAACAATGGTAAGAATTCAGGTCTCATCCCTAAATCCTATTGACAACAATGGTAAGAGTTTAAATCTCATTCCTAGATCCTATTGACAATAGTGGAAGGAGTTTGGGATACACCCTAAATCCGACCATCACAACAGCTTTCAAACTACGTTGTATCTGATTTCCAAGACCACTAGAATACGTAGGCAATTTAAGAGAGTTCCCAAATACGGTAGGTACTACAGCCCGCAGACCAACAGTTCAATCTGAACAATCCATCAAGCATAAGTTTCAACTTGGACAAAGAATCTAATTGAAGCACATGCATAAGCTACATCCATAAACTTCAATCATACAAATCCTATTCGAACTACGTTTTTTGACTTGATTCTTGAGAAACAAAGTCTCAATGAATACGTAAGTAATTTGAGAATATTCCCAAATTCGGTCCAAGAGCGAACCATCATTTGTTTCGGTTCACTGTACAATATACACTTGCTTGTTTATTTACTTTAAGACATGATTAGCTGAACCTTATGTTAGAAGAACTTAATAACTTGGTTTAGGAAGTCCTCCATTGAACCATAGTCATCCAGATGACCGAACATAGTCAGAACATTAAAGTCTAAGAAAAGTATAGGATGCCGATCTTGATCAGACGATTTGGATGCTTAATACCTTTCCAAAATCGTACCCTGAATGCTTACCGATCTCTTACAGACTAATGAACCGATCTTATGAGTTATGAATCAATAGAAGTCTTACATTGGGGTGAGACTACATCTTAGGTCCTAGACCTTATTCTAGGTGGCGACTCCAAACAAATTTCTTGATTTCCCTAAGAGGGCAAGTTTCCTCATATGTCCTCACAACGCTCTCACCCCAACCCCCATACAAAAATGAAAGGAAGGATATATTGTTTAAATTGACCAAATAGCCAACCATAAATGAACACAATCCAGGGGTAATACAATACCATGGCTACAAATCTTTTGTGCAAGTCGATCAAGTTCCACAACTCCAGGGTAATAAAACTATGGAAACATTGTTTCTACATGGATGTTGATTAAGCTGAAACTGAAAACAGTACCTAACGGCTTTTTAACAAGATCTGTTCTAAGCTCACCTATACTTTACCAGCATGAATGGATGTTTATCCTATATTTCTTTGAGAGAATAGAATTTATCAAGTTATGGTATGAGGTCACTGAGAAGCTCTAATCAATTCACTTAAAAAAATAAATAAATAAATAAATAATGAGGATAAATTTTGGGGTTTTCATTTCATCTAACATGTTCCTACAGTGTATATCTTTTTATTTTCCTTTTTTGGGGGTGAAATGGGGGAGGAGAGGGGGATAAGTAGAATTTAGTTGTATTGCTGACTTGCTGTACCAAAATGAAGAAATCAGAATATTTACAGTTATAAAACAATTACCATTGTCCACTAATCATTCACCCCATGTGCAAAGAAACCAAATTCCTCTACATCTACATCTGGAAATAGTTAAATACCTAAAATTCAATGAAATAGTCTAGAGTGAAGATCAAATTCATTGTGATTTGTATAAGCTCAATGTTTGTTTTCCTCATATTGTCCTCCTAACAACTGCTGGCATATAGAGAGAAAATATTCATTGCCAAACCTTTCAATGCATGTTAGCAGTATCCTAGTCCTAGCATTATTATTCATGAATTATTTAACTAATCAACAAACTGAAAGCGTACTCTCCTCTAGAAAGCGTACTCTCCTCTAGTAAATACTCATTACCATAGTTGTTAGGGAGTCGCCTAGGCAGTGCCTTGAAAAATGAAACACTTTGGTCACCTTGGTTGCCTAGACAGGCGCCTTGGTCTTCTTGGGTGTCCATCCGGCCTCCAATATCTTGATTCTCCTTAGCACCTTAACAACTATGCTCATCATTAACCGCTTTATCCTATGTTATTGGCCTCCAGATGTAATTCATGACTAATTGAACTAATGGGTCTTGGGTTGACTCTCCTGATTTTGGATCGTTTTTATACCTGACAATGGAACAGATCCCTAAAAGCCAGAAACATGGGGATCAGAATAGGACTTGGAAATAAAACCGATGATATCTCATGATCCAACGGTCTGATAGAACCCAAACTATAACATAAGGTAGCAAGTATGATAAGTAGCATATCCAAATATCAAAATCCCAACCGTTAGATTAGGAGATACGGAAGAATTCTAGAACTCCTGCACAAGTGAACATAGGCAAACATTATACGTCAAAAAAAAAAAAAAAAAAACATAGGCTAATTTTTTATTTTTTTTTTAATATACTCTAAAAGTCAAAAGATCTGACATGACTGGGAAGATCTACCAAGGATATTGTGTCACAATGTAATTAGATAATATGATATCAAAATATGAACATGATCCATCATTGGTGGAGGCAAAGGGTTGAAAGCGGCGATCTGTTGTTCCACGATAGCCAACCTATTAATCTGTTGCATCTCTGTAAACAAATGGTTAATGACCGCAAGGATGGTAGCATTATTGGAAGAACCTACTTCACCACTGACCATAGCTCTAATTCCGATTAACGAGGGAACGGATCCCAAAAATCCAGAATCGAAGTAATCTGGATAGAACTAGAATATAAAACTGATAATATCCCATCATCCAACAGTCGGATGGATCCCAAATTTTAACAAAAGGTAGCAAATATGATGATAAGTAACATATCCAAATGTTAAAGCAATCCAACGGTTAGATTAGGAGACATGGAAGAATCCTTGAACTGCTGGACAAGAACATATGTAAGTTTATTTTTTAAACCATGATTGAAAAGTCAACGATCTGAGACAGATCAGCCAATGACATCGTGACACAATATATGATATCAAAATATGAACATGATCCAATGGTGGATACAAGAGATATCAAGAAGTCATAGTTATGATGGAATTCTTGAAACCACGAAATAATTCAGCAGGATTCGATTAGATGTGAAACAGTTTCAGATTAATGACAAGATGCTCCGTCGCCATGCAAGGGGATAAGCTTGGGACAGCTAGAAATCGATAACAAAGGGAAATAGTAACTAGATTTCGTTGGAAACTAAATGACAGGACCAGATTAATAACAAATTGGACAAAGCCCCTGATTTCAGCAACCAATAAAAGATTAACCGATTTCGATGGCCCTTAAGATGAGGATCAGATAGACACCGTAGGAAATTCAATAGGATATTCAATCAATACAGCAATAAGATATTCAACCGACAACAAGTGACGATTAGGACTAATTCGACAGTCAATGAAGAAGTCCTATTAATTCTAAACTAGATTAACTCTAGGCTGAACAGCAGCAGGGATCGAGTAAAGTAGGATAGAATAAAAACAACCAGTTTAACTCGATAATAGCAGCAAAATAATAGGAGAAACAGAACGTGATCTATAGGATGTAAAAATTCCACAAAAAGATAACCAACAAGTTCACAAACTAGAAAATAAGAGAGAAGAAGATTGAAGAGAAGAAAAAAGATAAGGAGAGAAGGTGATTTCGATAACAGCAGTGTGCTACAACCAAAATCGATAAAACCCTCTCCTCTCTATGACTTATATTTATAGAGAATGAATCTATCTATTACAGAAATGTCTCTATAATAAGAAGAGACAGGGAAACAAAAAAAAAAAAACAATAACTATAATAGGAAACAAATCAGCCAACTAAATAATCAACTAAATAAGGGAAGAGACCGATTAGACCAATATGATATCGCTAGCGGTAATTACAGCCCAACGATATCGATATGGGCCTTATGGGCCTATATCATAACACCCTCCCTCAAGCTGGAATGTACAAAGCACCCAATTGAAGCTTGTAACAATTTAACCGATATGCTGATCCAGACAAAGGGCTTTGTAAGAATGTCGACGAACTGATTCAAAGAAGATACAAAGGGAGTGACAACTAGGTTCTTCATAACAACATCTAACACGAAATGACAATCCACCTCTATATGTTTGATACGTTCATGGAACACTTGATTGCTAGCAATATAGATAGTAGCTTGATTGTCACACATCAATGACATAGGTCGAGAAGCAGAAAATCCAAGTTCTTGCAAAAGATTTCTCAACTATAATAATTCAGCAGTTGTATGTGTCATAGTATGGTATTCAACTTCAGCACGGGACTTGGATATAATAGTTTAATTCTTAGTTTGCCAAGTAACGAGATTACCCCCGACAAAGGTACCGTATCCAGTAGTGGAGCACCTATCACCATCAGCTCCTGCCCAATCAGCATCAGAAAAACCAACAATATCAAGGTGACAATGTCGATAGTAAATAGGACCAGTACCAGGAGATTTCTTGAGATATCGCAATATATGACAGGCAGCCTCCCAGTGGGCAACCTTAGGAGCATGCATAAATTAGCAAACCATTCCAACAGCAAAGGAAAGGTCAGGCCAAGTTACAGTAAGATAGATCAGCTTTCCAACCAAACGTCTATATTTATGAACATCAGAATATTCAGGACTATCACATGTTTCAAACTTCTGATGTGGGTCCATTGGTGTATCAGTTGTCTTGGCTCCAAGAAGTCCTGTTTCAGAAAGAAAATCAAATACATACTTTCTTTGAGAAAGACTAATACTTTTACTACTGCGAACCACTTCAATTACCATTAAATAGTAAAGCAATCCTAAGTCTTTCATCTGGAACTGTGTTTTCAAATAAGACTAGATCTCAGCAATTCCAAACTTATCATTTCCTGTAATAGTAATATAATCAACATAAACAACAATAATGGTGACAGTAGAGGGAAAACGTTGCACGAAGATAGAATGATCAGAGTAATAGGCAGTAAAACCAAAGTCTGTAATAAAAGTGCTGAATTTATCAAACTATCAAATCAAGCACGAAGAGACTGTTAAAGCCATAGATAACCTTAAGTAATTTGCACACTTTAGTTGAGGGAACCTCCCTGAGCAACATACACTGGAGGTTGGTCTATATAAACTTCTTCGTGTAGGTCCCCATATAAGAAGGCATTCTTGACATCCATCTGATAAAGAAGTCAGTTAAAGTTCACAGCCAAAGAGATAATAACACAAACAGAGTTGAGACGAGCAACAAGAGAGAACGTCTCAAAATAATTAACCCCAAAGGTTTGAGTAAACCCTTTAGCAACAAGTCTAACCTTCAGCCTATCAAGGAGGCCATCAGAGTTATGTTTAACCGTATATACCCATCTGCAACGAACAACTAAGTAACCCTGCAAGAGATCAACAAGGGTCTAAGTTTGGCGTGCCATTAGAGCATCCATCTCAGCATCCATAGCTACTTTCTACCCTAGATGAGACAAGGCTTGGGAAAGAAAAGTAGGAACAAAAGTAGTAGATAGGAAATGAACCAAATTTTGGTGACAACGAGGAAGATGGCCAATAAAAAAAATGCTCAATAGGAAAGGTAAGTAAAGAACGATGAGTACAAGTACGAGTACCTTTGTGGAGTGCAATAGGGAGGTCAGGAGAGACCTCAAGATCAGGTGAAGCAGTAGTAGTCGGTGGAGCAGCTGGTACAGTAGTAGTCAGAGCCACTGGAGGACAGCGTATATAAACCTGCAGGGGAGGTGGGGGGTCAGATGGTAAGGGTTGGTCAGATGATGGTTCAGGATCATCAGGTGTGATAGAAGGGACCGGTGGGCAAGGGGTAGGGGAAGGAGTCGACACCGTAACCAGATAGTATGGTTTGTCTTCAAAGAAAGTAACATCAAGATTGACATAGTGACGTTTAGTAGTAGGATCAAAACATCTACACCCTTTTTTTAGTACGGGAATAATCAAGAAAAATATACTTGAGAAAGCGATGAGAAAGTTTTCCCAATTTAGGATGCATGATATGAACAAAGCAGGTACTACCAAAAACTCTAAAGTAGACATGAAATAAAGAGGTATCAGGATAAAGGAGACGGAAGGGGATTTTATTGTGTAGAACAAAAGCTGGCATTCGATTAAGAAGATAACAGGCGTTCAAGACCGCATTACACCAATAAAATCTAGGCACATTCATATGAAACATCAGGGACCGGGCAATATCTAGAAGATGTCTATTTTTATGTTCAGTGACTCCATTTTGTTAAGGAGTATAGGCACAACTAGTATGATGTATTATACCATGTTTAAAGCAGAAATCAGAAAAAGTTGTTTGAACATATTCAAGAGCATTATCTGTACATAAGACCTTAATGGAAACCCCAAACTAAGCAAAAATTTCTTTATAAAACCCTTGAAAAATAGTAAGAAACTCAGAACAATCTTTAATTAAATAAAGTCAGGTCATCTTGGAAAAATATCCACAAAGGTTACAAAATAAGAAAACCCTAGCCCATTGGGGATACGACAAAGATCCCAAATATCAAAATGGACTAAAGAAAAAGGGGTAGAATTCCTAGGAGTAGAACTAGTTGGGAAAGACAAACGGTAATGTTTCCCTAATTCACAGGCCTTACATTAAAGGGTAGGGAGAGACTTGCAACTAGGGATAAGAACTTTCATCTTAGACAGAGACAAATGACCAAATCGATGGTACCATTAAAGAGGGGTAGTAGTGGAGGTAGTTGCAGTTGAAGCAAAATGATCAGTATGCTCCAAGTAGTACAGACCAGCATGCTCACGTCTGCCACCAATAATCTCCCTGGTCTTGAGATCCTGAAAGGTACAATGAGAATGGAAAAAGGTAACAACATAGTTAAGAGATTTAGTTAGTTGACTAATAGATAAAAGATTAAGAGGTAAATTAAGAACTTGTAAAACAAAAGGTAAAGACATAAAAGAGGTAAGAGAGACATGACCATGTTGAGAGGCAGTATTGGAGGAGCCATCAGCAAGATAAATAGTAATTGGTTTGTTGGTGGCATGAAGGGACGAAAAGACAGAGAACACACCAGTTATGTGACAGGTAGCACCAGAATCAATGATCCAAAGATGAGGGAAGACATGAGAAAGGAGCACAAATGTACATGTATGGGCCAGGGTAGCAGCAGAAGAGGAACCAGTAGCCTCAAATTTTTGAATCCAACAAAGGAGGGTATCGTACTAGGCAGAAGATGGAGCAAATGTGGATGGTGGAGCTGGCGCAACAAGAGATGCATCGTCAATGATAACAGTATTAACTAAATTATCAGTCCATTCAGGACGGCCAAACTTTTCCCAACAGGTGTCAACGGTATGGCTGGCCCTGTGGCAATGAGTACAATAGCAGGCAAACTTATTAGACGGTGTTCTCCCAGAACTACGACCAAGTGCACCATGGCCACAACCACAGGTAGAACCACGACCCCTAGGGGAGGAACCCCGGCCACGGCCAACAAACAAGGCAGATGTATCTTTGGGAGAAGAGTCACTCTGGGAACCAAACGTTGGAGACAAAAGGTCTCACTCAGGATAGGTATGGATGCACCAGCAAGAAGCTGACTCTTCACAACCTGATACTCAGGAAAGAGCCTAACTAGAAATTTGACCACATAAAACTCAGACTGTTGGGCCTTTAACTTATTGATGCCAATGGTAAGAGGCTTCACAGCCTAGATTTCCTCAATAAGGTTTTTGAAACCACCATAGTAGTCAGTCAGGGATTTTCAATAGAATAGGTGAACATCCTCTCATAGAGGTCATAAATACGGAAAACATTATTATCCTAGCCATAGGTCTATTGTAAATCAGCCTAGATGACTTTGGCAATATTGTAAAACATCACAGTATATAAGATGGAAGGCTCAATACTATTCCATAACCAAGTTTGAACCATAGAATTATCACGAAGTCATGTATTATAAGTCTTAACAGACTCAAGATCTTTAGCATCACAGGTAAAAACATCTTTAAATAACAATTGTACTTTATCCTTAGACAGGATGTAGGCCTTGATAGCCTGAATCCAGAAAAAGTAGTTTGAAACAGCTCTCAATTTTATAGAGATGATATGAACCTCTATAGGCTTAGAATTAGTCATTTGAAATAGAATAAATAGCAATCAACACAATCAAGCAATATAAATGTTGTTATTCTTTTCACTCAATTCAACCAACCAAGAAGCCAAAGAAGATAAGGCTCAAAGTGAAGCAAGGGTGGGTGGTGGTAATAGGGTAAAATAATATAAGGAAATCCAAAGATCGGTTCAGCCAACCGAGAGGCCAAAGGAATGAAGGGCTCAAGAGGAGTGGTGGTAGTAGTAGTAAGGTAGTAAAAAAAATATATTTTTATTTGCTCAACACATTAACAGTAAGAAGGTAATCAAGAAGTTAAAAGCCAAAGCATTGACAGCATAGTAGTAAGAAAAGTAAATCTTGACCACCTAGTAGTACCAAGAGAGAAGTAGTACATAGTTAGAGCAAAAATATCAAAGGCCTATCAAACCAAAGCTTTGATGAATGATAGCCAAGGATCTAGTGCTCTGATATGATTTAATAATTCCACAAAAAGATAACCAACAAGTTCACAAACCAAAAATAAGATAGAAGAAAATTGAAGAGAAGAAAAAGAGGATAGAAAGTGATTTCAATAGCAGTGTGCTACAACCAAAATCGATAAAGCCCTCTCCTCTCTACAACTTATATTTATAGAGAATGAATCTATTTATTACAAGAATGTCTCTATAATAAGAAGAGACAGAAAAGAAAAGATAATAACTATAATAGGAAACAAATTAGCCAACTAAATAATCAACTAAATAAGGGAAGAGACCAATCAGACCAATATGATATCATTGGCGGCAATTACCACCCAGCGATATCGATATGGGCCTTATGGGCCTATATCGTAAGATAGGATAAGGAAACCAAAAACATGGATGGATCACTGGAAGCAAACAAAGAATTATAGTGGATGGAATCGATGGGAAATTGAAGGGATGTAACAAAGTAAAGAAAGAAAAAAGAAAGAAAAGATGGAAAAAAAAAACTAGGAGAAAGAGAGAGAGAATCAAATGAAGTGTTCTCCTCCCTTGGAGTATCTATTTATAGAGAAGTAAAGATAAAGCTCAAAAGAGGAATGCCACATGTCAACCTAACAGAGAAGTCCTCATTACAATAGAGAAACATATGTAAAACAAAAAAGAAAGAAGTGATTCAACATCTTATCCATTAACATTGTTTCAACACTATTTGTACACCGATAACACACTGATCCATCTTTGGGAGAATAAACAACAATAATACCGAGCAAACAATATAACCAAATTTCAATGTCATCCAACAATAAGATAAAGAGATAAGAGAAGTCCTAGTGTAATTAGAAATAGGGTAATAATGCAAGTGGATTTTCAGCAGTAATTTAAAAACCAAAATCTGACCTTTGGATGATGGTCAAACTTCGACAGGTAGTATCCTACTACAATTGGTCACCAATTACTAAATTTGAATAGGATTATTTGTGGGTATAAGAAGAAATCAAGCAAACTTTAAACTGACATAAGTCTATCATATAATGTCGACAGCACTAAATAGAAACCCCAAACTGATAGGAGTATATTAGCAATAGGACAGATTCGAAACAATAACAATGTTCGATGACTGGCTACAACCAAATCTAATATTGAATCCCCAAACCGTATTCAATGGTAACCGGATAAGCATCAAATTTAACAACTAAAAATAATATCAATGACAAAGCCAAATCCAAGAGTAATAGATTGAAGAAAACAACCCAGATTTCAGATCTAGTTTTGTAGAAATAGAACGGCTACTCGGTAGACAAAATTTAGGTCGGCAGAAATCAGGTTAATGTCGATGACAGAAACATCTAGGAATCAAGTATATGCAGCAAATCAGTAAACTAGTCAAGCAGCCATTAATGGTGGATAGCAGCTTAAGAAATTAGATCAAAAGCCATAAATTAAATAACCTGGACTGACAAAACAAAATCAGAACTGTAGAGAATGCTTACTAGATCTGCAAAGAAGACATATCCCATATCATGTAAAAAATTAAAAACTAAAGCAAAAGCAGCAGAGGCAGCAAAGATAGCTGCCACCAGAACGAGAACCTAAAACGACTCTCAAAACCACAACATAGGTAGTTGCTCTGATACCATGTAACAACGTAAAGAAAGAAGAGAGAGAAGATGGAGAGAAAACGAGAGAGAGAGAGAGAGAGAATATCGTGTAAGAATTCTCTTCCCTTGTAATATCTATTTATAGAGAAGTAAAGATAAAGTTAAAGAGATAGGACTGCCACAAAGATAAAGTTAAAGAGATAGGACTGCCACACGTCAACACGCCAAAGAAGTCCCTAGTTACAATAGAGAAATAAATGTAAAGCAGAAAAGAAATGACTTAGTCCACATCTTATATATTAACATTGTTTCCACACAGTTTGAACATTGACAGCACACTACACTGCTGCTGTTGATATGGCAGACAGAATATTGATTAAGCCTTTTTAGCAGTACTAGGAATGGACCATGGTAATGGGGTCCATTCCCTCTTATCGTTAACAAGGGATTAAATCTGAAACAAATAAAACAGAAACTTACTTGATAACTATTAGAGGATAAGAACAAAGATATGAATTTCAGGATTCACCACTTGAAATCCTACCTTGGATTCACCACCAAGAATTTCCTACCAATTCACCACAGTAGGAAAGCATTCTGAATCACCACAGAGAACCATTAATGGTGAAAGCCAATATTCTTCATTATTATCAAATCTATGGATGAATGAGCCTTACAAGCTTATAAATAGAAAAAGAAATCCCATAGATGGGAAAGAGAAGTCTCCCATCGATGGAGGATGTCCCAATGACCATCTACTTTCTAAAAGTAATTAAAACAATAAAAATAACAAAAGGACTCATAGCCGACCTTACTTCTTTAACCTATGTCAACTTTAATAAGTGACAGGGCTCACCATCTAATAACTTAACAACTAAATGACTAATAGGCCTCATAATGGGCCATTACATGAATTAAAATAAACTAACTAAATCCCACCAACAAAAATAAGCCCAAGCACTTTAAACAAAAGCACAAGCCCAAGGCATAATTAAAAACACTAATCTAAGAAAAACCAACCCAGCTTGTGGGCTGCTTTCAGCCTGGCCGTTAGCTGTAGCTGTAGCTGCATCAATACCTGTCAACCACAATTGAGGTATGCAAATGTCCTTAGCCAATGTTCCTTATTAGTGGACACAGATGATATTCTTTGGTGAAGATGTTCCATTCTGAGACATGGTTCATTCCCCTGTAGATTTGAGACTAAAGCAAATTGCATAAGCAAAGGGAGAAGGAAGTTTCCTAAGATTCCAAGGTATCAGGTAGCTATGAATAATCCAGCTCAAAATAAAATATAAAAATTTCAATGGTCAGTGTATCAAGATTGGAAAAAGTTATTTGTGAAGTCAAGTGGAATTTGAGATGGGATGAGCTTAATATAAAAAATTGGGTTGTTGAATATCTCTAATCCTGATTCTACTATTCTAGTAATGCCTATCATATCTAGTTCTTCAAACATAAGTTTTGGGTATCAGTAGCAACATGCAGTTCGAAGGTGTAGAAGCAAATAAAAACTAGTTTACACATGTTTTCCGATAGCGGTTGATATGTGACAACATATACAAGTGCAGAAAGATTGAAATTTGTACCTAGTCATCTGAGGCTAAGATATAAATCAGTTCTGAGTTTGAAGCTAAGGAAGAACAAAAAAATGTAACGTCAACTACCGAACCCCTAAGATGTGTTTCAGTGCCTCACATCATGATTGATTCGCCTAGAAGCATCTACTTCAGTTAGATTCTATGGTAGTTTCTTCAACTACATTTCATCTTTTGCCATCTTGAATAGACATTTGAAAACACAACATTATATACCCACAAAAAATTAGTATAATATATCAATGCTATAATTACAGATGGAATGGTTGAGTATTGAACTCTAGTGGGCTTTAAGACTTTCATGTTAACCTAGAGAAAAACAAAAAGTATGGCCCCTAAACCAGAAAAATATACTAGTTTGCATCATTATTTGAACTTTGAGTCAGGTATTGATGATGTTCTCACCCAACCATAACTAAAGTAATATACACTTGTTTCTCTCCAAAATGATCAAGTATTTGTCATTAGCAATGTCAAATATGTAGCATGTAATGCAAGTTTCAGACTATATATGCAAACAGCATCTTAGCTCTTCAAAACTGCTTCACAAAAGGATTATCCACAGACTACTTTAGGTTGTAAACAATACAAGCATAAAATCTACTTGGTTCCCAGTGCACATGACTCCCATGATGTGGTCTGCTGTAATAGACTCCCATGATGTGACTAATTGCATATTAGTAAACAAGTATCAAAAAGTAGAAAAGTCATCTTCTAAAGAGTTTGCTTGGCACAACAAGTTATTACCATATTCATATTAGTTGCCAACAGTCAAAGCTGACATTTAATGACAATCATTTTTTAACAATAACTTATTTAAATTAATTTCTCTAAGTAGCCATTGCTCATTTCAGATACTATCATTTTTTTTACCAAAATTTAAGCAACTAAATTTTATCCCATCATCAATGGACCATATTTCTATGATCATATGCCATTTAAAAGAGAAGATCAACATTATAATTTATCTAAAAAGGAAAAGTCAAATTTACGGATAAAAGAAAAAGAGTAATTATGTGATTTTCCACGTAACTCAATTGTTTGTATGAGCAAGAACAATCAATTTTGGGAAAGATATGCAACTACTTTAATTGTAAACGGAACACTTACAAGTTACCAATTCAACTCTTTTCTTGACAACCAATGTCTGATACTACAGAAATCTTATTTTGTTACAACTTCAGCAATTGAGGTAACTCCTTCTGATACTGCATCACAAACTTATCCAAGAACTGAGCTTCAGTCATCATTAATCCAGGAGGGATATTTGTTTTCTTCAGCAGACCATCATTGATCAGAATTTGAAGAATGGAGAGCCTTCGAACAATTCTCTTCTCAAAGCTTAGAAGTAATAAAATTGGATTCTTCAAAATGTCTGCCACAGTCCAATTCAATCTGTTCATGAAGAAATCCAATCGGGTACTCATTTGCTCCACAGAGCGAGACAAACAGCTAGGTTGCTTTCTGAACAGAGACGTAATCTCATCCTCTGACCATCCAAAACTCCTGAAATTAGACAGCTTCATTTCCCATTTCGGCTTTGACAAGCTTGACACAGTGCGAAGGCCATGGACGAACATCAAACTCAAGGGATCAATACCCAATTCCTTAGTCCGCAACACCATCTCTTCAAAATGATCAACTTTAAAAGCCAGTAACCGAGGCTGGAGCAACAATAATTTAGAAATGCTAGAGTCGGGAAGGCCATGATTTCGCAGAGTCTCAATGTTAGGACCCATTATTTCACGAAGTGCATTGTTCCACTTTAAGCGACTCAAGGTCAGAGCAATGTCTCCATCGGTTGTAAGAAAAATTCTGAGGAAATTCAATGAAGGAATTATTGCCCTTTCCAAACTAATTCTCAATATGTTAGAGTCTCCGATTATCTTTGCAAGGTTGGGACCTGAAATTCCAATCTCAGAGAGAAACTCGAGTTTGGGTTTTAGGGTTTTCTCAGGTTTGGCCAGGATTAGTCGTGGGTTCCTGGCGATAAGCTTAGAGATTTGAGTTTTGGTGAATCCGTAGTTACTGAACAGTGCAAGGACTGAATCTGACCTGGTGGTGTTCTTAATAACAATCCTTTGGGAGGCTTTAAGAGCTGACTCTCGTGATAACCCACATGAGTTTACGAGGTAATCTAAAGTAAAAGATGATAGATTTGTGGCTTTTGAGATTGAACAAAGAGAATGACTTCGAATAAAATAGAAATGTGTAGATGAATCTAGAACCCACCCAAGCTCATGTAATCCAACGCAGAGCGAACGAAGCACTGATGTGTACCGCATTAGAAGTATTTGATGAAGCATTTTAAAGAGATTGTGGGATTGAGAGGGAATTTCGATCGCAGCTTTCAGACACATTGAGACATGCTGTGAAGCTGCATCTTCTCCCTTGACTCTCTCCTCAAGTTAGGCCCTCCTATTCTCGTAACGGCCACCATGGTACTGCAGATATGAATCTTGGAAGTGTCTCAGTGTCCATTTTGTTGCAGGTGAAGGGAAGGAAACGAAGTGACAGGAAACGGAAGTTTCTAAAATTTCTCAAATTCTTCCGTTGAGGGATATTTTTTTGTAAGACCTCTCCCAGAAAATGTAAACCTACACCATTCCACTTAGGGTTCGCCAAGGCCGGGTTGAGCTGATAATTTAAAAGGGTTGTTTGGAAAAACTTCAGATTCTGGATTATATGGATTTTGATTTTCAAGGGGTCATTTTGGAGTAGAAGCGCGTTTAATAAGCTCAGTTGGATTCGAATTCCTATAATGTGAATCGGATTCAAAATTGCTCCGAAATCCAAAATTTTATAGTAACTAATACTTACTCCAACATATTGGAGCAAGTTTTTCGGAGAAGAAAAAGAATTCGACTCTCACTTGATTTTCACTTGACCACTACCACCATCCACCACACACAACCACCACCACCACCACCGCCACCGCCGCCACCACCCACTGCCACACCACCGCCGCCACTACTGCCACCACCACCCACCATCACCATCACCACCACCACCACTGCCATTTCCCACCAACCACCACTACCTCCCATCACCACCCTCACCTATCACCTATCACCACCATTTTTCTAGACTTTGATTGGGGGGATAATGTTTATTAAACATATTTCTGTTCCAAAGATACTTTGGAATCCATTCTAGAAAATGCGTTATCAAATATGTTTTTACTACCAAATAATCCTAGAGTAGCCTTAAGTAGAATCTAAATTTTGAACCACTAGAATAAACCAAAATCAAAAAAAAAAAAAAAAAAAAAAAAAAAAAATCTAGAATCAATTTTAGTAGTGAAACACACAAGTTGATTGACACAAAAAAGGACCGAGACAACAAAATTACGAAGGCTAAGATTATAGCTACACGTCAAGGTGTAATAATAAGACTAGAATGCTACACTACAACAAAAGGTTGTTCCACACCGTAGGCGAAGAAGGCTCCCACGCTTGTAGTTTCACATTCTACCTATTCCATCTTCCACATAAGAAAAGAATATCCGTGGGGATGATACCAACCCAATGCAAAAGATGCAATTTCGATGCCTACCACTAGAAGGGTATTTCAATCTTTATGACATCCTTAAAAAGGCACTTATATGTGTTAAAATATAAAACTAATTATTTCCTGATTTACACAAAACTATTAAAAGGGCATATTTGTCATCTATGACATCCTCAAAAACACACTTATATGTGTTAAAATTAACCTAATGGTTTCTTGATTTTAACACAATTTAAAAGGGCATTTAGTCATTATGATACTTTAAACAACCATTCATAAGTGTTAACATAAGCCTAAAAACTGAAAGAGTTCTTAATGGCTTACTTACTTTATATAACACAACTTTAATGGCGTTTGTTACTGTCACTAAAACAGTGACTCAAAACAACCTCACGTATCGTATATTTGGTGGCGTTTATTCTGCAATGTCACTAAACAGTAAGAAAACATCTGCTATATATATCATATATAGTAATGTTCTCTTAAATGTCATTAAAACAGTCCTTAATACATTCTGTTATGTTTATAGATTCAGTGACGTTCTGTCTGTAAATGTCACAAAGGAAACGATTTTAGCGACGTCCAGAGCACACTGTCATAACAAGTATAACACGTTCTTTGACTTTTAGCGACGTCCAGAACGAACTGTCATAAAATGCAGTCACTTATACGAGACGTCGGTTCATAACTATAATATTATAATAAAAAAGAAAAAAATTAAAAAAAATTAAAAAATAAAAAAAAAAAAAAATTGTTTTAAAAATATTAGGGGTTGGAATAAAAAATAAAAAAAAAAATTGGGTTTTTTTAATTAAAATAAATAAATTAAAAAATTTATAATTTAAAGAGGATAATTGGGGGGGGGGGAAAGGGGGAATTTGGTTTTTTTTTTTTTTTGAAATTTTTTATTATTTTTTTTTTTTTTAAATTTAATATTATTTGTTTTTTTTTTTTTTTTTTTTTTTTTAATTTTTAAAATTATTGGTTTTTTTTTTTTTGGGTTAAAAAAAAAAAAAAAAAAAAAAAAAAAATTAAAAAAAAAAAAAAAAATTTATTTAAAATAATAAAAAATTTAAATTTTTTTTTTTTTTTTTTTTTTTTTTATTTTAAAATAAAAAAAAAAGAAAAGAAAGGTAAAAGGATGGGAATTTAAAAAAAAAAAAAAAAAAAAAAAAAAAAAAAAAAAAAAAAAAGGAAAAAAAAAAAAAAAAAAAAAAAAATAAAAAAAAAAAAAAAAAAAAAAAAAAATTTTTATTTTTGGGAATTATTGAGGGTTTTTTTTTTGGATTGGGTTTGTGGGTTTTTTGTTTTTGGGTTGTTGTTTTTTTTTTTTTTTTTTTTTTTTTTTTTTGTTTTTTTTTAAAAGATTTTTTTTTTTTTTTGGGGGGGTTGAAATTTTTTTTGGGGGGGATAAATTTTTTTTTTTTATTTTTTTATTTTAATTTTTTTTTTTTTTTTTTTTTTTTTTTTTTAAAAAAAATTTTTTAAAAATATGAGAAGAAAAAAAAATAAAAAAAAATTATAAAAAAAAAATAAAAAAATATAAAAAAATATTTATATTAAATTTTTTTTTAATTAAGTTTTTTTTTTTTTTTTTTTTTTTTTTTTTTTTTTTTTTTTTTTTTTTTTTTAATTAAATAAAAAAGAAGGGAGGGAAGGAGGGGGGAGAAAGAGAGGTTTAAAAAAAAAATTTTTTTAAAATAATTTTTTTTAATTTAAAATATAAATAAAAAAAAATATTTAAAAATTTATAAAAGGAGAGAAAATAAAAAAAAAATAAGCGGGACGGGGCCTTAACTACGGAGTTTTGATTGGATCATATCCTTTTTAGGATCATCTAGGGCCAAGTTAGTGCGTACCATTATTCATGTGTCTAAAAGTCATCCAATTAAACCCAGTAAACTCAGTCAAACCTAGTCAAACCCAGTCAATCCAGTCAAAACCCAATCAACCCGATCAAAACCTGATCAAACCTAGTTTACCTAGTAGAAACATAGTGAAAACCTAGTTCGTACCCAATCAATACCCGTCCAATCACCCAATACCCCCTAGGTGTCATCTAGAGTGCCCACATGGCACTAAAAAATTCCCATGCCAATTCCCTTTGATGGTCCATGAAGGTGATATAGAGAGAGAATGGAAAGCCCAACTTATGCCCATTCCACATAGACTAACCCTAATGAACCCATGTGGGAGGACTAAATGCAGTCCTCCCTCCTTATTTGTTGATTTGCAATTAAATAAGAAATAGGAGCATATGTATAAATAGGTAAAGTAAGCAAAAATAAGAAATAAAAATATAAAAAAAAAACGAATCTAGTGGGGCCCCCTCTTTGTCCACGGCAAGAGGACCCCTTTGCCGTGACTGCTAATATGGTGTATGAGTTGGCACTAAAAAGAAAAAGAAAGAAACAAAAAAAAAGGGAAAATTAGAAAAAATAGGAAAGAGACAAGGTGAGAAAGAGAGATCCTACTTGACTCAATCAAAGTCAAGGTTTGGGCCATTAGTAGCATGCCATGTGTCTCTTGTTAAAAGAAAGGAAAGGAAGGATTGTGAAGAGATTAGCCTTGAAGGCTATTTAAAGGGAAGCAAGAAAGGAGGGAGGCCCCTTCCACGACTTTAGAGCAAGCCGCTCCCCCTATTGGCGCCAATACAAGGAGAAGATAGGGAGAAATTGAAAGTAAAAGGTGAAAAGAAAGAGGAAGAAGAAGGAAAATACTTGCTTACCTCTTCAAAGTCTCCATTAAAGCTTTAAAGGACTGCTACAGCCTCCATTGGAACAAGATAGGTACCCTAAATCTCATATCTTCTGTGCTTATGAACATGCTTATTGCTAGATGCCATGATATAGGAGCCATGTTTAATTTTGAGTGTAATGCTTTCATATATGTTAAATATTGCAGACTGCCATGTCCAATATTTTTTAATGTGTTATATGCAATATAAAGAGTGTTGTTTATGAATTTGAGAATCATTCATGGAGGTTTGTCTATACAAATAATTCTATGAATGAAGCCAGTGAATATATCCGAAATTGGGATTAAATTCAGTGGCCACCAAATTTTTAATGAGACCTTATTCATTGAATTAGGAAGATACCCCAATAACTCTAGACCCATTTGGATCCAAGAAGGTCATTAAAAAAATCTGACAAGTTGTTGTACTCGGATTTCGTTACAGTAGACTAGACCTCTATGTTTTGGCATAGAATATTGGCTTCCGGCCACTATTTGGCTTTGGTGTCTTCATATGAATTTTAGGTCTATTAATTTCCTAAATTTTGGCACTAATTTCGATTGATTTAGACTTTTTTTTATATGAATTATTTAGTACATTTGAGTAGAACCTGGGCCTAATTTTAATCAGATTCCATGAACTTTGTTGTTGTATAAATTGCACCATGTTAGAGATTCTGTTTGCTTCCAGTGTCTTAATACAAAATTAGGTCTTTGAGTCATCTTCATTCCTATCTAAATGAATTTGGTTTTGCATATGTGTGCAATTTATCATGGATTTCTCACTGTAACTTGACAGAGTTTGGAACTCCAAACTTTGTCCTATGGATGAACCTGCACATGTGGTGCATTTTTTGCCATGTTACAAAATCTGTTGTGATTCCGTCCCTTGAGACAAAACCTAGTTTTTTTAGTCCACTTTCTGTGGACATAAGTTGGACTCAATTTGGATACTAAAAGTACCATTTACAGCCATTTTTGTACAACCAGACAGAGACTAGTCCAGTGCAGTACCCCGATCTTGTGGTATATTTTTTATCCAGTTAAATTCTCTATTGGGATTCGATCCCTTGAGACAAAAGTAAGTCTTTTTTTGTCTAGTTTCTGTAGATATAAATTGGGCTCCAGTTGAGTTCTAGAAGCCCTAGTTACACCCATTTTGGCACAACTCGACAGAATCTAGAAACAGTTTCTGACCAGTGCAGTACCCTGATTCTCTAGTGCAATTTTGACCTAGTTTGAGCTACTATTTTGATTAGGTGTCTTGAGAAGAGTTATAGCTCTTTCAGTCTAGTTTCTGTGCATATATTTTTTGTCAAGTTGTGACTTTTGGAAGTATGTTTTACAACTTTTTTGCTTACTGTATGCAGAATATATTTTACTATTTTAAGTGATTTGTCAAAAAATGCCACATTGGATGCAGACATGGCACATTGGGATGCACACATGGCACATCGGAATGCACACATAGCACATTAGGATGGTCACATGTCATATTTTATTGTTATATGATCACTTGTTATATTTGTTATCACATGCTCACATGATTTATTGCTAAATTTGAGATGCTACATGATTTATTGCCATATTTGACATTATATGAATTTCTTGCCATTTTGAGATGTTACGAGATCTATTGCTAAATTTGGATGCTTACATGATATTATTGCTATATTTGGAATATTTCTTTATTTGCAATTCTTGTCATATTTAGATGATATCCTATTTTGGCAATAATTTAATTCCAACAACACCCTAGTCGAACTGCCATATGTATACACCTAGAAGACAAATTAGGTGTAGGGACGTATATTTAGGCACCCACATTCATGATAAGGGTAAGAAATAAGAAAACCCTAAAAATCTTAATAAAGAAATAAATCTTTTCAAATCTTCCAATTAGAGTTTAAGGGTAGCTTAGGATGATCCCTATCCCTCATTCCCCCTAGGGTATAGTGACCTAAATAGGTATGCTTTGATTTTATCCATAGACCTTCTAAGATCATCCATTAATCCATATAGACTATCCTTATTCTAACCCATATGGGTTATCCAATTGTTCGAACTACGCGATTCTTGATTCTTAGGGCAAACCCTAAGATACGTATGCAATTTGAAAGATTCCCAAATACGGTTCCGCACATCAGTCCACATGGACTACTTTTCCCTTTACTCCCTGAAAATACCTTCCCCTTTAGTCCGTGAGAGTACCTTCCACTTTACTCCCTGAGAGTACCTTCCCCTTTACTCCCTGAGAGTACCTTCTCCTTTACTCCCCAAGAGTACCTTCCCATTTACTCCTTGAGAGTATCTTCCCCTTTACTCCCTGAGAGTTCCTTCCTTTTACTCCCTGAGAGTTCCTCCCTCTTTACTCCGTGAGAGTTCCTCTTTACCTTGAGAGTACCTCCCCCTTTACTCCCTCATAGTATCCATCTATTTTACTCCCTGAGAGTTCCTCTTTACCTTGAGAGTACCTCCCCCTTTACTCCCTCATAGTATGTATCCATCCATTTTACTTCATGAGAATATCCATACCCCTATCCATCTTCCGACCCAAATGGGTCATCCAACCAACAAACTCCGCTGTACCTAATTTCTAGAACCACATGAATACATAGCAATTTGGAGGAATCTCTAAGTACGGTATTCCAGTCCACATGGACTATTTAGATTCAACCATCCATTCATCAAGCATAAATCTTAACTTGAGTCTTAAATTTATTAAAGCTCAATCATAAATCACATCCATAAGTTTTAATCAAACATCTCAAACTATATTTTAGACTTGATTTTCAAGATGGAATACGTAGGCAATTTGAGATGGACATCTCAAATTCAGTCCATCACCAAACCATCATTTGATTAGGTTCACTGTGTATTATTAGTTTGTTTCTTTCAAGAACATGTTTGGCTGAACCATAGGTTAGAAGGACGTAACAATTTGGTATAGGATCCCCCCATGAACCTAGTCATCCATTGACCACGCATTGTCAAGAACAATAGAGTTTAAGGAAAATAGATTGATAAGAGGTTGATTTTTTTATTGGGCAGATTTAGATGCCTAACACCTTCCCAAACTGTACCTTGAACGCTTATCCCTTTTCTAGTAGACCAAAGCCAAATTTTGGGTTATGAGTCAATAGAAGTCTTATCCTATGAGAGACTACATTTGAGATCCTAGACCTTAATTTGGGTGGCAACTCTAAATCATTACCATCCATCAGCGTGGGTAGACAAGATCAAAGGCAAAAGCCGATGATCTCCACATCTCTTTTAGGAAAACCCCGAGGGTGAAATTCCTCCTATGTCCTCACACCAAGATGTAATGAACTTACTTGAAATAAAAAAAAGAAGCACAATCGATTTCTTGGATTACACAAAAGGACACTTTTTGATAATCACCATGCGTCAGCCCCTGATATACTAAAATTCTCTCGAAAGCTTTGTTAAACTTGGATTTTGTGATTTTTTGACACGTCGTCACAAAACTGACCATACCTTTGCTATACGACATCAGAATTGAGTGACACGAAATGTGTTGCGAAGCTAACTCAATGCTTTACAAGTTTCATGTTCAGTGTATTTCATGAAACTGTTATGGGACCCTCCAAAATCTGCCTCACCGTTAAAATTTTCAAATGAAACTTGGAAATTGGACACAAAACTACCTCTTGTGCCTTGAGGCTCCCACACACTGAAAAATATATATATATTCTCCTTAGAACATTACTGAAATCATGGAGGGGGTTTATCGATTTGGTATAGGTTCAAAACTAGTCAACTCACCTCAAAACTTGGTCAACTCAATGTACAAAACACTCTATAAGCATCTATAAACACCTATAAACCCTGTATAAACACGACACAGTGTACAGTTGCCAACAATGACAACCAAAAACTCCAATGTTCCAACACAAAGAAGTTACTAGATACCATATTCAAGTAGATGACCTATAGTATGCTTGTGATACATCTTCAGACCATTTCTCCTTGAGTGAGATCCATGACATATGATTTAATGTCTGACATCTTTGTTAAGTAACTATTCACGAGCATCATATCCAATGCTAATTTTGGAAACTATGATTTTTTGTTCATCATTTGAAATACATGTAAACCAGTAAATATATTAGTTCGCACTATAATTTGATAATTATGTCAAGGGGTCAAGGGTCAAGGGTCAATTAATGAGAAGCTTTTCTAGTGACAACTAAAGAGAGATGAAATCGTCTCCATTTGAAATGATCAAAACTTTTGGCTCTTGCAATTTCAAAGACCATAGCATCTAATGTAATTTTTAGGTGGCCTATGCAGTCTAACTAGATTTTCGTACCAAACAAGGACTTTGTTACTCTTCACAGCAAGGAGATTTTAATTTTTCCTATCATTATGGTGAGAGTAAATAATAGCAGAGTCCGACGTTTTGAAAAATTATACTAGAGGTATCTTACGTTTCAAAAATCATACCAGATGTACCTCTTTTCATATTTTCACCATTAACCCTACCTTAACATTGGCATCCTCCAAGTTAACCTTTAGATCTACCGACAACTTTTAGGGACTGATCGTTTCTTGTTAAACTATCCTTTTTTGGTGCCTTGTCATTGGTACACCTGTCGAAAAAGCAACAATTGGCCTGAAAGGAGACCAAGAAAGTCATACCAAACATTGATAAATTTGGAAGTACAAAAATAGAAGATACCCCAAGTGTAACATTATGAAACATGAGGTACCCCAAATATAATATGTATAAAATGTGGGGTACCTTTGGTATGATTTTTGAAACATGAGGAACCTCTGGTATAATTTCTCAAAATGTTAGGTACCTTCGATGTAATTTACCCTTATACTAATAAAACAAGTTCCTCTCTAACAAGCTTTTTCTCTCTTCTCTTCTCAACTGAATGGGTCACCTTCCCTTCCACTTCTTTGTACTTATGGTTTTCCAATAATTTTAAAAGATGAATTTCCATCCATAACTAATCTGAATCTTCTTTCACTTAAGAAGATATCTCCAGTTCATATATGTAACAAAATATAAAATAAGATAAGAAATAAAGAGAGAGAGAGAGAGAGAGAGAGAGAACGTAGAATTAGTTCGTGCTCCTCTCCTCCTTGTAGTTTATATTTATAAAAAATAGAACACAACTAATAGAGAAGACAAAATAAACTCAAAGGAAAAAGAAACTAACAAACCTAATTAAAAAAAGAAAACTAATAAAGCAAATTAATAAACTAACTAAGAAGTCCATCCGTCTACATGATTAGCTGCTTTGACTAGTTAGTCAGCAATAGCGTTGTGAGGATAATGGCTGGAAAATTTTCCCTTTTGGAAATGATGATCCTTGTTTTCCTATTTAAAAGAAAGAATTGTTAAATTTTAAGCTCTACTCTCAACAGAAAAAAATCACAAGTTTTTGCCTTAAGATCTCATCCACTCATGCTAGTGGAGGGTAAAATCTAGAGTCGCCACTTAGATGAGGTCTAAGACCTATAAATTATTGTTTTTCGCTTGAAGAAATGCTAATGACTCGTTGACTCAATGGATTAGCTTACTAATCTCACCAAAGGTGGGTAAGCACCAATTACGAGTTGGGAAGGTGTTAGGCACCCAACTCGCACGGTCACTAACCGGTCTCCTTATGTTCTATCATTTCCTCAAGTTTATGCATGTTTTTGGGGTTATTTAATCTACTATGTAACAAATGAAAGGGAACCTAGGTTGAATCTCTAATTCTCCTTAAATTAAGATATTATAATACAGATTTGCAATTCTACATATGATAATGGAGATACAAAAATGAATATATATATATATATATATATATATATATATATATATATATATATATATATATATATATATATATATATATATATGGATGAATGAAAGAATGAATAACTACAAAAGAATGACGTACAAAATAATAGTGAACAAAAATATGTGACAAATGTATGACCGAGTTTGGAAAACATCTCAAACTGCTTACGTATATCTATATATGCAGCGAGAATTAAGCCAAACATAGTTCAGGCAGGGTTGTATACAAGTATATGAAGAGATGCTCCCATAATCATGGAACGCATCAAAGTGGTGGATGCTCCCATAACCATGAAACACATCCAATAGTGAGACGCTCCCACAATGGTGAAACACATCTCGAGTGAGATGCTTCCTAATTCATAAGAACATCTCCTCAGCGAGATAATCCTTTAATCAAGGAACTTACCTCTGTATGACGGTGCGTGGAACGAACTAACTCCCCCTGCCTATGTATCTCTACAAGAATCAAGTCAAACATAATTCCCATAGATGACGAGCTATGGAATCCTAATTGGCAACACTCAAAGAGGCCACTGCCTCAGCTCCCCTCACTCGATAAGGGTTAACTAACACTGAAGGATAACTACACTATCATATCACAAATACATTCCCAACTTGGGAATTAGCACATTTAGATTCGCACATAACTCTTCATCATCATTGAAGCAACAATCATATTAGTATAAGCACCCAGGGTGTGTTTTAGGATCCAAACCTAAGGGGCAAATGAGCCTCAAGCTAAATGGGCCCACATTGGTCGGCACAAGATCCAAGATCTTGCGTGAAAGTTAGACTCGTTGGAGTCCCCTAAAATTTATCGCATCACCGTAAATGGGAATCGCAATCATACATGTGGGGTTGTGACGCACCCGTGGATAGTGTATCCATTAGTTATTACAAAGAAGGTATTGGAATGGAATTCATGTACTTGAATTGATTTTTAAGCATATAGGAAATTAACCTAAACATATAGGCAATCAACCTAAATGATTAAATGTATCAATTAAACATGAAATCAAGCCAACTAGGCATGCTATTGAATTAATAGATTATGCAATTGATTATAATTCAACATATGCCATGAGTTTAAGCATACATGGTACCAATCAAGACTGAGTCAATTCCAACTTGCAAAAACTATTAAAGATGATATGAAAATAATAAAAACTCAAACAAGGATTGGTCAGGCAAACTCCAAGAAAAGGAGAGAGCCAAACAAACATACCCAAACATAAACCCACACTCTAACCGAGACCAGCATAAAAATGATAAAAAATTAGGCTAACTGAGTGTAGCTATACACAGAAAACTAAACACAAAACCAACTAAAAGCAACCTTCTTCCAGACATTATGGTCTCTTACGTACAAAATCAATTATTATTGTTGTTGTGCATGAGTTCTTTACTACTGGGGTTCTTAATGCTGATTTAAATAAAACTTACCTTTGTCTTCTACCAAAGACTACTCATCCAGAGACTGTGGATCAGTATCGGCCTATTAGTCTTTGTGGTGTACCTATAAAGATCATTACAAAAATTATGGTAACCCATTTGCATCAGTTCCTGGATGGCATTGTGTCTCCTTACTAGTTGGCTTTTATCCCTCATCGTTCCATATTGGACAATGTTTTAATGGCTCACGAAGCTTTTCATTGTATTCGGAAAAGAATGAGGGGTAAATCTTGTTTTATAGCTCTGAAGCTAGATCTATAGAAAGCCAATGATCGGTTAGAATGGCCTTTTTATTAAGGCATTGTTGCTTAGGCTGGTTTTGGTCCTTCTTAGGTTGCTTTGGTTATGCAATGCATTTTTACAGTTTTTTATACTATTTATGTTAATGGTGCAAAACGTTGTCATATTCAGCCTACTAAAGGGCTCCATCAAGGAGACCCGTTATACCTAGTTATTTTCATTTTGTGTGCTCATGCATTATCCATGATGATTCAACATTTTGTGAATCAAGGGTAGCTTAAGGGTATTCGTATTCGGAATCGTTCTTTGCCCCTAACTTATTTACTATTTGCTAATGACTGTTTGGTTTTCTCGCCTGTCAATCTTCAAAATGTTACAACTATTAAGAGTTGTATTGAGCTGTTTTGTAAGGCATCAGGGCAACGTTTAAATCCAAGAAAAATAATCTAGTTTGTCTTTCATTCCTAACACCCCTACTCAATTTTAAAGATGGTTTTCTCGGACTTTTAAAATCCCATATGGTAAAGGCCTTGCAAAGTATTTGGGATTGCCAACAGAATTTGGACTGTCTAAAAAAATCTGTTTAATGATTTGTGTGATCAGGCTTTAAATAAGTTGTCAAACTGGAAGAGTAACTTATTATCTCCGTCTGGTAAGGATGTTTTGGTTAAATCTGTTGCTTTGCAAATGTCAAATTATGCTACCATGCATTTTAAGTTACCTTTGTCTCATCATTCCTAGATCCAAAAAGCTGCTTCTAATTTCTTTTGGAAGTCCTCTTTAGAGTGGAAAGGTATTCCATGGGTTTCATGGAATCGTCTTTGTCTGGTCAAGGATCGAGGTGGCCTTGGTTTATGAGATCCTCATATTCAAAATCTAGCTCTCTTGACTAAATTGGCTTAGCGTCTGTGGCAATTTCCTGATTCTACTTGGAGTATTTTTATAATGTCAATTTATTTTCCACAATCAGATTTTTTATCTGCTTCTTTAGGTTCTAAACCTTCATGGGCCTGGCGGAGTATTTTCGAAGGTCGGAAGTATTTATTGATGGATTTATGTGGCAGATTGGGGATGGTAAGTCTATTAGAATATGATAGGATCCATGGATCCCCACTCTTAAAGGTTTTAAGCCTTTTACTTCGAGACCTTCTGATTGTACTGTCTATTTTGTTGCTTATCTGATTGATGCTCATGCTCATGTGTGGAAAGGGAGCTTTTATTGTCACTCTTCCCTCAGTATATTGTTCATGCCATCCTTCAAATACCCCTGTCCTTGTTTCAACTTTCAGATCGACTTGTTTGGGTTGGGGACAAAAAAGGTAAATTCAGGGTGAAATATGCTTATCATGTAATTTCCAATTATTTTGTTGCTTTGACTGAGAAACGGGGTTCTTCTTCTTATGCATTCTTGGCAATTGGTACCACAAGAAGTGTGGAAAAGAATTTGGAATTGTCCTACCTTGCCTAAGATCAAATCCTTTCTATGGAAAGTCTGTGCAAATGGTTTGGCTTCAAGGGCAGCATTAAACCAAAGTAATATTCCTATTGATCCTACATGTAGGTGTGGTTGCTAGTGTGAGACTACGGACAATATTCTATTACATTGCCCGTATGTCAGGGCTATTTGGTTTGGGTCTGGTCTTACTCTAAGGATACCAGATGATGCTTTTGTTTCTTTTCAACAATGGATTAAATCTTGGGATTGTTTATTTGTTGCATCTAAGAAACAATTACGTATGGTGTGGTCCTTTATTTCTTTTATCTGTTGGTTTATTTGGTTGAGTAGAAATGATTTGTATTTTCATGGGAAGCTTTGGTTTCCAACTGAGGCGATTTTTAGAGCTTCAAAGGCTTTTGAGGATTATATCAGTATTTCTCCTTTTTTCAAAACTGATCAACCAGTTTGGGATTCTCACGTTTGGGTTCCTCCTCTACCTGGTTCTACTAAATTGAATACTGACGTGTCATTCTCAGGTGATAACAATTCAGGCTGTATTGGATTTATATTTAGAGATTCTAATGGCAGTCCTTTATTTGCAGCTTCTCAAAAAATATTTGCTCCAACTATGCTGCTGGGAGAAGCATTATCTATTCGGGCGGGACTTCAATCAGCCATTGACCATGGGTTTTCAAATTTGGTAGTTGAGTCAAATAATGCTGAGCTTGTTTCTTATCTTAACAACCCATCATCTGCTCCTCCTTTTTTGGCATTGTTTGTTATTGAAGATATTTTATCTTTAGGTCATGTATGTAATGCTACTTTTCATAGTATTTCTAGGGATGCCAATGTGGTGGCTCATGCCCCAGCCTGGAAGGAAGTAATGTCTATGGGGATGCATCACTGGCTAAATTCCCTTTCTTGGCTTCATAAACTTTGTTTTGATGATGCCTTAGCTGTATTCTCTATTGTTTATAAATGAATTTCTGTTTCACCAAAAGAAAAAAAAAGCTACCTTATCATTATGAAAAAAATACAAAATCAAATGACCAGAGTCCAAAACGCACATTCCCACTGACTTCTACAGTCGAAAATTATCTTTAAATGGAGACACAAGATTCTAACCAAAACTCAACTCCATTAAAGACAAAGAAAGCCCAAACCAAAGTGCCTGCTAACTGTGCCCAGCCTCAACTCATAATCCTTCATAAAAATTTCCAAGAGAAATACAAGAAACTCTTACATCAATATCCGGGAGAAGCAATCATGTACGGTGAAATCATGTGATGCGAAAACAAAGGAATCTCAAGAAAATATATATTCCAAGGGAAAATCAATGGGAAGCTGAGATGTGATCATTGCACAAGTGAACATACGCAAATGTTTTTTTTTTTTTTAACATATTTGAAAAGTCAAAGATCTGACATGGCAGGGAAGATCAACCAAGGATATTGTCACAATATAATTAGATAATATGATATCAAGATATGAACATGATCTAGTGGTGAAGGCAAAGGGTTGGGAGCGGCCTTCTATTGTTCTATGATAGCCAATCTATTAGACATCTGTTGCATCTCTGTTAACAAATTGTTAAATGGCTGCTTCACCACTGGAGAGAATAGATCCCAAAAATCCAGGGTAATCTAGATAGAACCAGAATATAAAACTGATAATATCCCATCATCTAATAGTCAGATGGAACCCAAACTTTAAAAAAAGATAGCAAATATGATGAAAAGTTGTAAGATATTTTTATGGACTTAATTAATTATAGAGTTAGTTGGTTTAGTGGGAGTCTAGTTACAGGTAGACCAGTTTAAATATGACTGTGAGATGAACCAACTTAGTCCAATGTGGGGCTAGTTCAAGGTTAGGGTGGTATTATATATACCAATGGTTAGAGTCTCCATAGCCACTGACGTTATTCCTCTCCTGTTCCCATACTCAGACAGAAGCAAAGGGATCCCCAGCAGGCTGTGGAAGACTCAAACCAAAGTGTGGAATGGTGGAAATCAATATTCAACGTACAAGTATGTGATTTACATTGTTATGATGTATTCTATTGTGTTCTAGGTATTGTGTGGAGATCCTTGGGTTAACAGAAACCCTAATGGGATAAATTTTTCTAATAGGTTTGATTGGAAAACCCTAAAGAGATGTAAAAAGTTTACAATTGGTATCAGAGCCTCCCACACAGATCTAGGATTGATGGGAAAGCATTGTAGAGACTGTATGTTTGATTGGATTGGGAAAAAGGAGAGATTTTTCTCCCAAATTCTTCGTATGAACTTGTCTATGGTTCGGACCTTAGAGAAATTTTTCGGAACGGTAAAAAGAAAAATAAATTACATAGGGTTATAGGTCTCGGAGAGATGAAGCCGTCGACATTAGATAGGTCACCGAAAAGTTCCAGACATGCCCTCATGCGCTGCCTGAAAAAACGTGTAAGATCTACGAGCCAACGCTTATTCTGATTTATAAATAAAAAAGTCTTTTTTGCGGCGAACCGAGTTATCATTGGGTCAACTCGGAGCCAACCTAGAAACCCTAATCCAAGTTGACTCTAGGTCAACCCAGGGTCATTGATGGTTTGGGTTGGCCTGGGCTGGGCCGAGCCAGAACCAACTCAGACCAAAGTGGCCAAGCCAAACCGGCCCAAGACCATAACTAGGCACACGTGGGGGTCAGCACATGTAACCCGAGTACCTAGTCAACGGACCATTGACCTGGCCCGTTTAGAATCCCGATGATCTGACCCATAAACCAGATATGGTGACCCAAAAACACGCCCCGAGAACCCGACCTGTCGACCCGGGTTGTTGAATCGAATAAATCGGTGGTCAGATCGCGGTTCGATTTAATTACAGACCGTTTGGTTCGGTCTGGACCAAAGGGATTTTCAATAATAATAATAAATAAATAAAGGAAAATAAACAGTGGGTTCGGTCAACCCAAAATCGAACTCGGCCAGACCGAACCGAGCCAGTTTGAACCTCCCAGAACTGGTTCCAGTTTATGAAATGCATGTGCCGACTTTAATCGGCGATTATGGGTGCTAGGAGAGTCGGATTTTGACGCGGTTCTTTGTGTTGTGTCCTTATTTTCATGCTTTACAATCTGATACATAGTTTGACACAGTTTGGTGATTTGGGAAATGCATTTTAGACTAAAAGGTGCTCCAAATTAGTCTGATTTATAGTTTTTCTGCTTGTTTGTCAGTTATTTTTGTACCAATTACATGTAGAAGATTATATGTGCATAAGGTTTTATTTATTGACCTATATGGTGCTGCAAAGTAGGGTTTGGAGATATCATTGTAGAATTAGTCGATCCCACCAAAGTGGTACACTTAGTTTCATCATGATGTTTTCAAATTCAAGTTTATGTATTTGTAAATACTTATGTGAGGACAATGTACTCCCAAAGGTAACATTGTCAGGTTTTGTTCAAATTAGGGTTTGTGAGTGTCATGTGAAGATTGGGTAGAATCCACCAAAGTGATACACTCAATTCCAACATGGTGTTCTCAAATCCCAAATTTGTGCATTTACATATACAATAAAAGGATACATTATTTAATACATTGTTCTCCTAAGTGTGAAAAGCAGCTAAGAAAGATAGTGTTAACCCGAAAGTGGCATTGTCAAAGTTTATAGGTATGTTCATGTACATGAATTGAAAGGGTTTTGGTTTTAGGGGTCTCATTAACCCAAAGGTGGTAGGATTTTCGAGAGTCATTATTCTTTCACAATTACTGCACACACACTAGGAAGACTACTACATGCTTATCCCAAAGGAGAATGTGCAGTTGATTTACTCTTGAAAAAATGATATATACTTGCATGAATGTTTTGATATGGTTAGTACAAGTAAATAGGGAGTGTATGAGTTTTCTGTTGTTTGATATTGTATTTAGACTCATGTACTGATGTATTCATCTAAGAGTAGCTTTCCCAACGAGTGTTTTGATATCTATTTCTTCTATTCGGGACAAAGTATAAGTAAATATAATTGTATGTGTTTATATGAATCTTGTGTAGTTCATCTATTGCTTGATATTTGTGTTTGGACTCATATAATGATGATGATTTATGTCTTCTAGGATGTCTGTCTCAATGAATATGCCAAGTGGCATGATAGTTTAAATTTCCACTCTATTTGGGACAAAGGATAAGATTTGTTTCGAAAGGGTTGGAGACTAGTCTATGATCGTTTGACCTAGATGTATTTTTCATAATAGTTTACATTAGTTGTGAGGTATTTTACTATTGAGGTTATGTGCAACAGTATTAAGATGAGAAATATTGCTAAGGGATTATCTAAGGGAAGTCCATGAAATTTCTAAAGTGATCGGGAGATAGTTAATTGATCTAGTTCTGTTGAAAATGGTAATGTGAGGAAATACTTTTGGGAGTTATCAGTTATTACTGAAAAGCTCAAGGACAATGAGACTTTATCACATTCATGAAATGTAAATTTTAAGAAAAAAAAAAAATGGGGGGGGGGGGGGGGGGGGGGGGGGGGGTTTTTTTTTTTTTTTGGGGTGTTTTTACGCCCTTTCCAAAAAAAAAAAAAATGGGGGGGGGGGGGGGGAAGAGAAAAAAAAAAAAAAAAAAAAAAAAGAGGAAAAAAAAAAAAAAAAAAGAAGGGGAAAAAAAGGGGAAAAGGGGGGGAAAAGGTGGTCAGGAGGGGGTCCATCTGACAAACGAAAGCCATATAATTGTTTCTTCAAAAACAATCGAATTGTCAACGATTTGGACTTGTACCTGCTCTCCAACTTCGTCCAAACTTCTTTTGGATCCTCCAAACCAATGACCTCACGAAGAGTATTATCCGCCAGAAACAACTGAATCGTACTATTTGCCGGATCCTCAAATCTAGCCACTCATCATCGTCAACTTTCCGGTTTGTCGGATTTCTTCTTGAGAGCCTTACTAAGTCCCCTCCCGCGTAAGAATATTCTTTACCCATTGTTGCCACAAGGTAAAATCATTATAGCCATTAAAGGGTTCTATAGAGAAGTTTGAACCCTTCGCCGCCATTCTATTAACTCGATCTTTACCTTTTGTGCCTGCCATCAACTTTCAAGAGCTTCAATCACCGTTGATCTTGCACAAGACTGTCCGATCGATATCAAAGACACCGAATGCCTCGATCTGTGTCTTCCAATGAAACCCGTAGCACCCAAAAACCCTTGGGACAATAACCTCTATGTTTTTCCCCTTCTCTTTGGATGATACAATATACAAACACCGAATCCGTACGATCCCTTTTTTTTTTTTCTTTTTTTCACCACATTACCGTACGAGAATGCAATTTAGTTTTTTTTTTAAAAAAAAAAACCTCTCCTTTTTTGATAATAATTTTTTTTTTTTTTTTTTTTTTTTTTTTTTTAATATATTAATAAAGAAAATAAAAAAAAAAAAAAAAAAAATTTTTTTTTTTTTTTTTTTCCTTTCTTCTCCCTTTCCCCTTTATATCGAATTTATCAAAACATATTCACTTTTGTACAAAAAAAAAAGGAAAATAGAAAAAAAAAGAAAAAAAAAAAAAAAAAAAAAAAAAAAAAACAAAAGAAAATAGGATAAAAAAAAAAAAAAAAAAAACAACAAAAAAAAAGAAAAAAAAAAATATAAAAAAAAAAAAAAAAAAAAAAAAAACAACCACACAACCAACACCTTCCCTAAATATAAAAAACGATAAAAATCAAAAAAAAAAAAAAAAAAAAAAAAAAAAAAAAAAAAAAAAAAAAAAACAAAAAAAAAAAAAAAAACAAAAAAAAAAAAAAAAAAAAAAAAACAAAAAAAAAAAAAAAAAAGAAAAAAAAAAAAAAAAAAAAAAAAAAAAAAAAAAAAAAAAAAAAAAAAAAAAAAGAAAAAAAAAAAAAAAACAAAAAAAAGATTATCTAAGAGAAGTCCATGAAATTTCTAAAGTGATCAGAAGATAGTTAATTGATCTAGTTCTGTTGGAAATGGTAATGTGAGGAAATACTTTTGGGAGTTATCAGTTACTACTAAAAAGCTCAAGGACAATGAGACCAGAGTAAATGATATATTAGATATCACATTCCTTGCTAGAAAAATATATTTAGGTCTAGGAGGCTTACATTTCCAAAGGAGAGAGATAGAGCAGTGATAAGATAATATTATTAGGTAACTTCAAGGTGGATTGCTCAAAAAAGGGTAGATCTACCCAAAGATAGGTGGTTTGATCAAATACTGTTGAGTCAGATATGTATAACTAGAAAGGATAAAGATTCTAGAACTCACTAGGTATTTAGAGTAGGAAGATTTTGAAGATTGTTGGTTTGAATATTGTTTAGTTTCTTTTTACATATAGATGGTTTTTCTGCACCTTAGATTTTAATTGCTTATTTTATTTTATTTTTATGGTGGGTATTTGACTTAACATTTTGTTTTCTTACATTAGAAATGTGATTAAAATATCAAAATATAAAGTTTTTTCCTTTCAACTAAATAGAAAGAAGTTATGATGTTATGGTGGTTATGCTATTGTAAAGTGAATGAATATCTGTAATGTTGACTATGTTTATTCTATAATGTGGTAAATAGATTTTTCAATGTTTGACTGTGGAGTCTTAGGTTCAACTAGTTCTACCAGTCATAATTGATCTCTAGTGCAAAGTAGAGACATGTTAAGGTAGTTTTCTTAGAATGATTGAAAAATGTTTTGTTAGTGGGAAGTTTTAGATTCTCTTAGTCAGTGGGAGTATTCAGATTTGCTTGGTTAGTGGGAGATTTAGTAATTGATGGTTTATCCGTGATTGTTTGTGTTGCTTATGATTTAATGGGTATGATTATTGGTAAGCATTCATTTCATTACTTGAATGCATTTTAGTTATTTACAAGACATGTCAAAGTTGCAAGGCGATATTTAGCCATGGTAAGCCAAAGTGGGATATTAGTCAAAGCTGGAGGCAGTTTGCTATAAGGGTTTTAAGGTAATGTGATCATGGTAATTCAATCATTGGACTCATTTTTCATCTCAAAACGGTTTATGTCATTAAGTAGACCTTTGTATGTGACTGACAGAATGTAGTACACCAGATGTATTGGAGAACTTTCCACTGTTGTTCGACATTAGGTAGGCTTGATGACTGAATCAAAGTAAATGATGGATTTTTGTGCAATTAGATTACATGTAAATGAAGGATTTTTGTGCAATTAGATTACATGGCCACACTGATTCATGATGACTTGAAACCTGTTCCCCATACATAGAGAAAAGCAAAGGGATCTCTAACAGGCTATGGAAGACTCAAATCAAAGCTTGCAACGACAGAAATCAATCTTCAACGAATAGGTATGAGATTTACATTGTTATTGTGTATTCTATTGTGTTCTATATATTGTGTGGAGATGCTTGGATTAATAGAAACCCTAATGGGATAATTTCACTAGTGTTTCTCTTATGGGTTTAATTGAAAAGTCTTAAAAAGAAGTAAAAAAATCTAACAAAAATAATCTATCCAAATGTTAAAAGCAATCCAACGGTTGGATTAGGAGACATGGAAGAATCCTTGGACTGCTGAAAAATTGAACATACGTAAGTTTTTTTAAAACCATAATTGAAATGTCAACGATCTGACTTGGCAGGGACAGATCAGTCAATGATATCGTGCCACAATATATGGTATCAAAATATGAACATGATCCAATGACAGATATCAAGACGTCCTAGTTATGATGGAATTCTTGAAACAGGAAATAATTCAGCAGGATTTTATTAGATTTGAAACAGTGTCAGATTAATGATAAGATGCTCCGTCGCAATGCAAGGGGATAAGCCTGGGACAGCTAGAAATCGATAACAAGCGGAAATAGTAACTAGATTTCATTGGAAATTGAAAAAACAGGACCAGATTAACAACCAATTGGATAAAAGCCATGATTTCAGCAACCAATAAAAGATAACTGATTTCGATGGCCCCTAAGATAAGGATCAGATAGACACCATAGGGAATTCAATAGATATTCAATCAATACAGCAATAAAATATTCAACTGACAAGAAGTAAAATTAGGATTAATTCGACAGTCAATGGAGAAGTCCTATTAACTCTAAACTAGATTAACTCCAGGCTTAACAGCAGCAGGGATCGAGTAAAGTAGGATAGAATTAAAAACCACCAGGTTAACTCAATATTAGCAGCGAAATAATAGAACCAGAAGCTGATTTGTAGGATAAGGAAACCAAAAACATGGATGGATCACTTTGTCAAAGCAACAGTCAGAGCAACAGATGGAGATTGAAAATAGATTTTATTCAGTGTCATGTTACATGTGAGACTGAATTTATACTGTCTAACACTAACTAAGGGCAGAAAAGTAAATTGAAATATATAATTTACAATAGGAATTTAATACGCCCCCTCAAGCTGATGGAGGGAATAGCCGTAATCCAAGCTTGTGAAGAAGATACGATAGTGGGCCTTGTCCGAGAACTTTAGTCAATAAATCAGTCCTTTGATCTTTGGATTTAACATGAAAAATAGTCCACTTCTATATGCTTTGTACGCTCATGGAATACTAGATTAGCTGAAATGTGAATAGCCACTTGATTATCACAATAGACGGGTATAGGAAAAGCATGAGAAAAGCCCGAATCATGAAATAAGGCTTTAAGCTAAGTTATTTCACAAGATAACATTGCAAGGGCCTGATACTCGGCTTCAGCAGATGACCTTGATACAATGGGTTGCTTCTTGGTTTTCCAAGATATTGGTTTAGATCCAAAGAACACAACGTAACCAATTGTCGATCTCCTTGTAAAAGGACAATTGACCCAATCTGAGTCAGAATAACCAGTGATAACTGGAGAAGTATGACGATCCATATGAACACCAAGAGAAAGCGTCCCTTTAAGATATCGAACAACTCAAGTAGCGGCTTGAAGATGTGGATGACGTGGAGCATGCATGAATTGACTAAATATGTGGACGGCAAAACACAGATCAAGCCTAGTCACAGTCAAGTATATTAACTGGCCTACTAAATGACGATAGACTGTTGGATCAACAAGTAATGGGCCTGTGTCATAATCTAGTTTAAGATTCTGTTCCATCGAAAATGGGCTGGGCTTACTAGCCGGTAGACCAGAATCCGTTAGGATATCAAGATCATATTTCTGTTGTGTGAGGAGTAACCCAGATGATGTGGTGACAACTTCAATACCCAAAAAATATGTCAGAGAGCCCAGATCTTTAACATGGAATGATTTAGAGATGAGCCTTAATTGCAGCAGTATGGGCCTCAGTGTTATCCGTGATGATTATATCATCAACATAAACCAGAAGTATAGTCTGAATAGGCCCATTACAATATGTAAAAAGGAAGACGTCAGCAAGGGATTAGGTGAAGCCCATTAGTAACACATCATCCACAAATTTCCAATTCAATTGACAAGGAATTTGTTTAATCCCATATAAGGACTTGTGAAGATGACATAAGAAATCAGAAGTTACAGGAGCACCATTTATAGTATAACCCGGTAGAGGAGTCATGAATACCTTCTCATCAATATCACCATGGAGGAAGGCATTTTTTTATATCTAATTGGTAAAGTTTCCAATTATTATATGTAGCAAGGGCAATGAGACATCATACAGTCACTAGTTTGGCACCAGGGGCAAATGTCTCATGATAATCTAAGCCTTCCAATTGAGTAAAACCCTTGGCTACGAGACGGGCCTTATAACGTTCAATTACCATCAACACGTCTTTTAATTTTGTAAATCCACTTACATCCAATGGCCCGTTTACTAGGAAGTAAAGGCCCAACAGTCCATATGTGATTATTAACTAAAGCAACCATTTCCTCATCCATAGCCTTTTGCCATTCAGATAACTTACTAGCTTGAGTAAAGGTTCGAGGTTCACTTTCAGAACACAGATTAGAAATTAAAGATTTGTAAGATGGATTGGAAGTAAAAGCAATGTGATTCTGAATAGGATATACAATACCTGAATTAGGAGAAAATGATGTTGTGGGGAATTGTTGGGTGACCAAACTACATATATAATCACGCAACAGAGTATTCGGTCTGGACGGTCTAGTGGAGCGGCGAAGAACAATCATAGTACCATCAACATTCGACATAGAAACATGTTCATTAACATGAGATGGAGAAACAGATTCATGAACCGGTTCAGAGTTGGGTGTAAATATATGGTCAGTAACGTGAGGTTCATTAACCAGTTCACTAGTAGGAACATTAACAGAATCAGTGACAGGTAGAAATCAAATAATCAGCCAGTACATGTTCTGGTGTGAAACTAGGTATATAACAGTCATGATCAGATGGGTGAGGAGTAATAACAGTAGAATGATGTTTAAAGGGAAAAATATGTTCAAAAAATTGAATGTCTCGACTGTAAAAATAGTATGGGAAGCCAAATCATAGACCTTATATCCTTTTTGATTGAGAGGATAACCAACAAAAATACATTGAGTTGACCTTGGGGAAAATTTATGTCTATGAGGAGAACTATTCCAGGCATAACAGAGGGAACCAAACGTTCTAAAGTGAGTGTAGGAAGGAGTTGTGTTGAACAACATCTCATAAGGAGATTTTCCAGATAGTAAAGGGGACGGTAGACGGTTTATAATATAGCATGCAGTTAGAACATACTCTCCCCAAAATTTCAATGGTAAATGGGCCTGAAATCTTAAAGACCTGGCGACTTGGAGAATATGACGATGTTTGCTTTCTACAACCCCATTTTGTTGAGGGGTGTAGACACAGGTGAGCTGATGACTAATCCCAAGGGTATGAAAAATGTTTTGTAAAGAAGAACACAAAAATTCTGACCCATTGTCAGTTCTAAAATTTTTCACAGTAGCTGAAAATTTAGTCTTTACCACAGAGAAAAACTGAGACAAAATGATGAAAGTTTCAGATTTAAATTTCATAAAAAAATCCATGTAGTGCGGCTATAATCATCCACAAGACTGAGAAAAAAATCTACAACTAGTGTATGATGGGGTTGAATATGGACCCCATATATCACAACGCAGAAGTTCAAATGGACTAGTAGTGGAGATGCTAAAGGAAAGGGAGATCGGGTATGTTTGGACAATGGGCATATATCACAAAAGCCCTTGTAAGTCGGTAAACTAGAAAGATGTACAGAATGAGGGGAGGAGTGACCCAACCTTTAATGCCAAGTATCAGAAGAGACAGAGAGCACAACTGGAGATGTAGAAGATGATTCATAGTGATACAGGCCATAACGCAGTAGTCCCACTCCAGTCACCATCTTCGTGGACAACGAAAAAAAGTCACTGAGCAATTTAAAGACTTGGTAAGCTGACTTACAAAAAGAAGATTAAAAGTAAATTTGGGAATATGAAAGACATTCTGTAGGTGGATGTGAGGGGAAATAACATGATCCCCAACATTCTCAATAGGGTACGTAGTACCATCCGGAAGCAGAACAGGGGGACGGGAAACAGAGGAAACAGAATGAGAAGCAGAGGATGAAAATGAAGAGAAGTGGTGATGAGGTGCCCCTGAGTCAATGACCCAGGAGCTTAAAGAAGGGGTAATAGTATTAAGGCAGAGAGGAGGCATACCTGCGAAGTTTGCATTAAAGGAGGTACCATTTAAGAAGGACATGAGTTGACTGTACTGAGTAGCTGTAAGTGGGGGAAGTGGAGAACTTGGACTGCTTGTATCAGGGGAAACCATTGTACCAACAGATTTGGTTGCCTCAGAGGATTGAACTGAATTAGAAGGACCATGAAAGACATCTGAGGCCATATGAAGTTTAGGGGAGACCTTCAACCAGAAGCAGGTGGAAAACCATGAATCTCATAACACGTTTCCTTCATGTAACCAAACTTGTAGCAATGGGAACACAGAGGCCTTCGACCAGAATTTCTCAGATCAGTGAAAGAAGTACCAGAATTGCAAGAGACATTACCAGAGTTCTTGGAGTAGACTGGATGGCCCCTATTCACAGCACAGGCAATATTCTCAGGACTTAATGAACAAATACACCGTGATGACGTTCCTCCTGAAGAACAAGTGAGTACGCCTTACTTGCAGAGGGCAATGGCTCCATTGTTAA
>CM053269.1:28689488-28714485 GCA_028583415.1 Protea cynaroides
TATTTTCGTATTCAATTGTGTGTTTTGTCTCTATCTTTGTATTGAATTTATAGAATTTGATACAAGAATCTCATCTCCTTATCTCATGGAGTGATTATGGGTAACGTACAGATCTCATAAAGAGATAATAGGTAACTTATAGATTTACAAGATATATTGGGCAGTATCAATATCCACTATATCAATCTTGGGTGGATGGAAATCTTTTCAAGATATATTGGGCAGTGTCAATATCCACCTGTATCAATCTTTGTGATATGCTTGGGTGGATGGAAATCTTTTGTGATTTTATCATCCCCCTCAAGCGAACCGGGCAGCTCGAACAAAGGAGTTTTCTGTAGGAGGTACTGAACCACCGAAATGGGCAAGGGTTTGGTGAGAATGTCAGCAATTTGATCTTTGGTGGAGAGAAGACGAACCTCTAATTCCTTGGCAGCGACCTTTTCACGAACAAAATGAAAATCAAGTACAACATGTTTGGTGCGGGCATGGAACCGCGGATTAGCCGACAAGTATGTTGCTCCGAGGTTATCGCACCAAAGGATTGGAAGAATGGAGGAGGTGAACTGGGTTCCCGCAGTAGCTGTTGCAACCATGTGATCTCAGCAACGACATTGGCAAGGCCACGATATTCAGATTCAGTGCTTGAACGAGCAACGGTGGACTGCTTCTTGGAACTCTAAGAGATAAGGTTGGGTCCCAAAAAAATGCAGTAACCTTTTGTGGACCGTTGGTCATCGGGACAACCTGCCCAATCTGCATCAGAGTATGCTTGTAGTGTCAATTGAGATGTGCGACGGATATGTAGGCCAAAGCACAGGGTGTTTTTAAGATAGCGTAAGATACGCTTCACGAAGGAGACCAATGGTCCTTTGTAGGGTTGTGCATGAACCGCGGACCTTGTTCCCTGAATCCAATTTCAGGTCCGGGTTAATGTTGCATATTGTAGAGCCCCAACAATACTACGATAATATGTAGGATCACCATAGGGATTGCCACCCTTAGCCGTAAGTTTGACTCCGGTGGCGCGGGGAGTTGACACACCCTTAGCACCATCCATTTTGGTGCGTACAAGTAGATCACGAATATATTTCCCTTGAGAAAGAAATAAGCCCGCGGGAGTAGGAGTAACTTCAACACCCAAAAAATAATGAAGAGGGCCAAGATCTCGTAACTTGAACATAGAATTGAGATCAATGATGAGTTTAGTAATCCCGATCCGAATCACTTCCGGTGACTATAATGTCGTCCACATATACTAGGAGAAAAATAGTGTGACCACCACGAAAGCGAAGGAAAATAGAGGAATCTGACAAGGCACTTTGGAATCCCATGGTAAGTAAGCCTTGGCTAAGTCTAGAAAACCATGCCCGTGGAGCCCGTTTAAGACCATAGAGAGCTGCGTGAAGTTTGCGGACATTCCGGGGTTGGGTAGAATCAACAAACCCAGGGGGTTGTGTCATGTACACCTCTTCTTGTAAAATGCCATGGAGAAAGGCATTGTGGACGTCAAGTTGACGAAGTTCCCAGCCTCTAGAGAGGGAAAGCGTAATGAGTGTGCGTATAGTGGAGGGTTTCACCACAGGACTGAACGTCTCACCATAGTCAAGTCCTTCTGTCTAATTGAATCCCTTTGCAACCAGGCGAGCCTTGTGCTTTTCAATGGTACCATCTGGATGTCGTTTTATTTTATAGACCCACTTACACCCAATGAGATTTTTATTTGGTGGTAAAGGCACAAGAGACCACGTCCCATTTTGTAGGAGGGCATTAAACTCAGTCAGCATGGCTGCACGCCGTGCAACGAATTTGTTAGCCTCGGTGAAACAACTTGGTTCTAGTTGGGATCTTTGGAGAATCGGGGAAGTGGATGACGAGTGACCAAGTAGGTCACGTAGTCGGTGTACTGTGTTGGTTTCCGCACACGCAAACTTTTTCTAGTTGAGGCAGGAGGTGAGGAGGACACAATAGCATTATCGCTAGGCAAAGCTGCAGGCATGGAAGAGGAATTGAATACCATGGATTCTTGGTTTTGATCTCGGTGGGCAGCCATTGTAGCAGGTGCTATTGGTGATGGGGGCTGCAAGCGAGAATCAAAGGAGATGCCGGGCTGAGGTGGTGCGGCAGATGGAGTGATGGCATGAGTGGGCAGTAGAGTAATTGATCGGGTAGCCCCTAAAGGCCCAGCAGTGACACAATGCGGAGGGTGACCAACCCGTGGTATAAAGGAGCTCATTGTGGATGGAACCGTACCATGGGATAGGATCGCTGTGGGAACCTGCTGCTGGAACGGAAAAACAGCTTCGTTAAATAGTACATTCCTTGAGATATAGACACGACCACTTGGGATGTGAAGGCATTGGTAGCCACGATGACGCGGACTGTATCCAATAAAGACACAGGGGATGGAGCGTGGTTGCAGTTTATTTGCATTGTAAGGCCTCATGAGGGGGTAACATAAACACCCATAAACTTTGAGTAGGTCAGAGTCGGGCTTTGTATGAAACAGTCGTTCCCAAGGGGACTTGGACTCCGTAGGCATCCTGTTAATTAAAAAAATGGCAGAGGTAAAAGCATCAACCCAATAGGTGAGAGGGACCATTGCATTGTAGAGCATAGTGAGACCAGTTTCGACAATATGTCGATGTTTTCGTTCGGCACGGCCATTCTGCTCATGAGTGTGAGGGCAGGTGATTCGATGGAGAATACCATTAGCTTCTAAAATTTTTGAAACCGAACGGTATTCTCCACCCCAATCGGTTTGCATGGCCTTAATTGGTCGTTCAAAATTTTTTTCTACTTGCCGTTTAAAAGATTGAAAAATAGGAAGAACATCATATTTGTGAACCAGAGGAAATAGCCATGTGTATTTACTAAAGTTGTCAATAAAACTCACATAAAAACGATGACCATTAGGGGAGGGAACATGGGATGGACCCCAAACATCTGAATGTATTAACTCTAAGGGATGAAGTGAAACAGAATCAGATGAATTAAAAGGTAATTTATGTGATTTTCCTAAAGGACAAGATGAACAGAATGATAGTTTGGTAAGCCCATCAACAGTCAATTTATTTGATGCCAATATACGTCTGAGAATAGCTAGTGAGGGATGTCCTATGCATTGATGCCAGGTGTCAATGGATGCACGTTCACCGACAAACACTTGAGGAAAAGGAGATGCTGATGAGCGGCGGAAATGACTGTTGAGACGATACAAACCACCATCAAGGTTGCCTCTGAGTAGGATCTTCCCCGAGGATTGATCCTTAATTAGACAATAAGAGGGGTGAAATTCCAAAATAACATTATTGTCAGATGTAAGTTTAGAAACACTAAGCAGATTTTTAGAAATTGAAGGAACCATGAAGGATATTTTTCAAATCTAATGCACGGCTAGTAGTTAAAATTTTTGAATGTCCAGTGTGATGGATATGCAAACCTTGCCCATTGCCGACTTGAACCTGATCATTGCCGTGATATTCCGAACGTACGGAAAGATTTCCCAAATCATAGGTGATATGATCAGTGGCACCGGAGTCAGGATACCATGCATCTAGATGTGGAGAGTGAATAGTGGCAGCAGTGTAAGCCGAATGTGGAGACAACTGTCCCTGGTAAGCACTATCAAACTGATAGTAACAAGTGATGGCGGTATGACCCATGCGATTGTAGACTTGGCATGTTGGTTTGGCTGCTCGTCCTCCTGAGTAAAAACGCCCACGTCCACGGGCTCTGCCATGATGGTAGGAGGGCTGTCCATTGGGAGTAGAAAAATTAGATGGTGACCTTGTCTGGGTCGAACAGAATGGGTAGCAGCTAGATTTGCTTCAGAAACATTGACCGATAGAGAGGTTTGTTCCAATCTGATTTCGTGACTAAGCAAAAGTCCATGTAGATCATTGAGAGTAAGAGGTTCAGATCTGGTGGAGATGGCTGTAATAAATGCCTCTCACTCTGGTCCTAGGCCAACTAGGATATGTAGAATAAGATCCGACTCAGGAATTGGATTTTTGACAGCTGCAAGGTTGTCGGCAATAGATTTCATCCGTTGAAAAAATAGAGTGACAGACTGAGAATTCTTTTTCTCAGTTTGAAGCTGGAGCCGCAGTTGCATGATGCGGGATCTTGAATGACTGGAAAATAGAGTCTCAAGAGATTACCAGAGTGCTGTAGAAGAGGTGCAATTGATAACCTGGCTGAGAACAGACTCAGAGAGAGAGGAGAGAATCCATCCAAGGAGTAACTGATCTTGGCTTATCCAAGAGGTATAAGCAGGATTGTTGATCAGCAAAGTAGCAGGTGGAGTTGTTGTAGAGTCTTCAGAGGGAGACGTCACAGAAGGGGACGTCGGTAAGCTGGTTGATAGAACTTTGACCGCCGGACAGGGAAAGGAGCCGTCGATGTAGCCTATTAGTTGATGGCCACGGATTAAGGAAAGTATCTGTGACTTCCATAGCAAATAATTATGTTGATCAAGTCGAATCGACACATTATGACTGAACTTGGGAGAGGACAGAGACAGAGAAGAGGCAGCGAGGGAAAATGTGTTGAAGGAAGACATTTTATTGACGTATGTCGTTGGCTCTGATACCATAAAACAAAACAATAGTTGAAAAATATTTTCAGTATTCAATTGTGTGTTTTGTCTCTGTCTTTGTATTGAATTTATAGAATTTGATACAAGAATCTCATGGAGTGATTATGGGTAACGTACAGATCTCATAAAGAGATAATAGGTAACTTATAGATTTACAAGATATATTGGGCAGTATCAATATCCACTGTATCAATCTTGGGTGGATGGAAATCTTTTCAAGATATATTGGGCAGTGTCAATATCCACTGTATTAATCTTTGTGATATGCTTGGGTGGATGGAAATCTTTTGTGATTTTATCAGAGTACGTACTGTATTAAACACATCGTTGAGACCCATTAGAAACTGATAAACATGCTCAGTCTGTTGTTGCTCTAAAATTTTAGGCATGCAGCCACAGGTGCATTTTGAAAGAACAAAATGAGTTCCTAACTCATCCTAGAAGACCTTCAACGCAGAAAAGTAACTAGAAACAGACATTGTGTTTTGACATAGCAGAAAAATCTGCCGTTTCAACTCGTAGACTCTCGGGCCATTACTCTAAGCATATTGATTTTCAAGATCAAGCCAAAGTGCACGAGCACTGTCGGCATACAGAACACTGGCGTGAAGCTCTTTGGCAAGGCTGTTATAAATCCATGATCGAACCATACTATCACACTGATCCCAAGCTATTGCAAAGGTGGAGTCTTTAGGTCGGGAAAGAGCGTCGTCCACGAATGAATATTTGTTTTTGGCTCCTAACGCCACATGCATTGCTCTTTTCAAAGAAAAATGGTTGTTACTGTCTATGGGATGAGTGACCAGGACATGGCCAAGATTATCCGATGGGTACAGTAGAAGAGGAGAAGGAAATGAAATTCTAGAAGTTGTAGACGATGAAGTAGCCACTTCTATAAGAGAAGACAAGCAAGAAAATGCAAGAACTACAGAGAAATTGGATAATAATGAACAACAAACCAAGAAATTTCAAGAACCGAAGACCAAGAAATTTCAGAGAACTGAAGACCAAGAAATTTCAGAGAATTGAAGACCAAGAAATTTCAAGAATCGAAGAAGACAATGATATTTGTAGAAATAAATTTCAGAGAACAAAAAGCGAAGTAAGAAATTATCACAGATACCGTAGAAAGTAGATCAGAAGCAAGAGATTGTTTCAGGAAGACAACGATTAGAACCAAGAAATAGTAGAGCGGAAGAGCAAGAAAGTGGAAAACTGAAAGCAAAAGGGATAGATCAGACTGAAGGAGGCACAAATTGAAACCAAGAAATTCCAGATCTGATCAAAGAAATTACAAATTGAAAGCAAAAAGAGACAGATCTGAAGCAAGAAATATAGATTTGAGAAAACTAAACAAAATGAAGAGATTTTCAGTAACAACACAAGATATTACAGCAGAGACAAGCTCGATTAAGATCGCAGGAAAAGAAAATAGAGAACACTAGAGCATTCACCGATGTGCAGAAATTTTTTTTTTTTCAAAGAGGCTCAGACGAACCTTAATACGAATCATTATCCTCTCCAATTGCTGATCCTCCAATCGAGGATCCAGCGGTCTCTCTTTAACTCGATGCGCCTACCAATACATCGGTAGATGCGCCTGGTTAAGAGAGACCGAAGGATCCAACAATTGGAAACCATAATAACCCCTCTGATACCATGTCAAAGCAACAGTCAGAGCAATAGATGGAGATTGAAAATAGATTTCATTCAGTGTGTCATGTTACTTGTGAAGATTGAATTTATACTGTCTAACACTAACTAGGGGTAGAAAAGTAAATTGACATATATAATTTACAATAGGAATTTAGTACACTGGAAGCAAACAAAGAAATCAGCAGCGATATAAAAAAGTAAAGAAAGAAGAGAGAAAGAGAAGATGGAGAGAAAACAAGAAGAGAGAGAGAATCGTGTAAGTGTTCTCCACCCTTGCAATATAGAAGTAAAGATAAAGCTCAAAGAGAGGACTGCCACATGTCAACCTAACAGAGAAGTCCTAATTACAATAGAGAAAAGAAAGGACTAGGGGTGAAACAGGGTCGGGTTGAGCCGGGTATCTGCAAACCCTACCCTACCCAAAAAAATTTCATGCTAACCCAAACCCTACCCTACCCTGTCAGGGTATTACATAACCTCAACCCTTACCCTACCCTGCGGGGTATTACAAACCCTACCCTACCCCCGATTTACCCTAATCGGGCCGGGCCAGGTCGGGTTTACCCTGATTGACCCTAAATCAGGGTAGGGTTTATTCTGATTTACCCTGAACTCAACATTTTAACATATAAATGCCAAATGTTTACAAGTATAAGACATGAATGAGTATCAAAAAGGAGAATACAGTAACAAGATTAATGATAACTTAATAGAGATGATCAAAATAAAATAAAGCACAACATAATAGAAATATAGAGTAATATAAAAAGTAAAAACATTCCATGAGAATTCAAAATAGTAGCATAAAAGATAATGTTAAATTGTTAATAAAAAAGTCAGGGTCGGGTAGGGTCGGGCCGGGCTCTACCCGAGGCCTCAACCCTAACCCGCCCTTACCCTGACGGGGTAAAATTACCCTGTACCCTGATTGGACCCTATCAGGGTACGGGCCGGGCTAAACCTTAACCGGGTTCAGGGCGGTTTTGGGCGGGCTCGGGCCGTCAGGGCAAAACTTTCACCCCTAGAAAGGACTGATTCAACATCTTATCCATTAACATTGTTTCTGCATTGTTTGTACACTGAAAGCACACTACATTGCTATCCAAATTTCAATGCCACTCAACAATCAAATAAAGAGATAAGAGAAGTCCTAGTGTGACTAGAAATAGGGTAATAATGCAAGTGGATTTTCAACAGTAATTAAAAAACCAAAATTTGACCTTTAGATAATGGTCAAACTTGGACAGGTAACCTACTACAATTGGTCACCAATTACCAAATTTGAACAGGATTAGTTGTGGGTATAAGAAGAAATCAAGGAAACATTAAACTGATAGGACTCTATCAAATAATGTTGATAGTAGGGGTGCAAGTTTTACCCTGACAACCTGAACCCGCCCAAACCCGCCCTGAACCTTGGCAGGGTTGAACCCGGCCCAAACCCTGATAGGATTGGGTTAGAGTTCAAATTTTGATCAACCCTGGCAGGGTTGGGTTGGGTTAGGGTTGACCCCCTGGGTTGAGCCCAACCCAGCCCGACCCTGTATACATATATATATATATATATATATATATATATATATATATATATATATATATATATATATGTGTGTGTGTGTGTGTGTGTGTGTGTTTGTTATATCTTTATGTTATAATTGTTATATATATGTTATTTGACAATTTGTTGTATGTTTATGGGCCAATCATGGTCATTCCAACCCTAAATCAGGATTAGTCAGGGTTAACCCAGCCCAACCCGGCCCTGTCAGGGTCAATCAGGGTAGGTTAGGGTTAGGCCCAACCCTGCCAGGGTCAGGGTCAGGGTTTTATATTTTCTAACCCTGACAGGGTTGGGTTGGGTTAGGGTTAAGTTTAAATAGCCAGGATTAGGGTTAGGGTTTTGAAAAACCCGGCCCAACCCCGGCCCTATTGCAGCCCTAGTTGACAGCACTAACTAGAAGCCCCAAACTGATAAGAGCATATTAGCAATAGGACAGATTCAAAACAATAACAAAGTTCGATGACTAGCTACAACCAAATCTAATATTGAATCCCCAAACTGAATTCAATGGAAACCGGATAAGCATCAGACTTAACAACAACTGAAAATAATATCAACGACAAAGCCAAACCCAAGAATAATAGATTGAAGAAAACAACCCAGATTTCAGATCTCGTTTTGTAGCAACAAAATGGCCACTTGGAAGACAAAATTTAGGTTGGCAGAAATCAGGTTAATGTTGATGATAGAGACATCTAGGAACCAAGTATATGCAGCAAATCAGTAAACTAGTCAAGCAGTGTTGTCGATGGAATCTGTAAAAAGAAAACAGACAGTATGGAACTCCCAACAAGATTCAAGAGCTCCTTAAAGAGAGGATTCCTGAGGTGTGATTAGTTGAATACATTCCCAATAACTCCAAGATCAGGTATTAGTCACAGACACTGGATAGAATGGTGGTAGAGAAGACAGAAGGAAGAAGCTACACCAAGAGAGACGGAACTTTTTTGTTCTTGAATACTTTTTCATTCATGCCATTGCCCTCCCCAGGCTACACATATATATATATATACTCCATAAATTATGAACCTTTCCTTTTTAGACCTGCTGGTTCCTGACAGCCACCATTTGTGATTTTACTATGTAGGGTATAGTAGGCCAGTAGACTTTCGACCCCCTAGAACAGACTATTACATCATGTCAGCCACCTTTCGACCACCTAGAACAGATCATTACATCATGTCAGCTACCTTTCGAACCCCTGGAACAGATCATTACATCATGTCAGTCACCTTTCGACCCCTTAGGATTATTTTTCGACCCCCTTAGTGGGCCAGGTTTTTCGGGGTTCACAAACATTGTCCCTGTCATGGTTCTTTTTCCAAGTAATATTTCACCTTTCCGCCGATTCGAATCGAGATCTTTTGAATCGGCGGGTCAGATCAGTGTATTTAGCATTAATGGTTATTGTCGGCATTTATGGCCATTAATGGCGATCCATTAATGGCCCAGCTACCTCTGTCTATTCATTACATCCAGTCTGTGTCAGATCAGGGAGGGGTTGAACTTAGACATCTTGTAAGATTTACCATAATATCTTTCTTTTCAGCATCCTGGATGACCGCCACATGGTCATTTCCTGTGATTGGGATGTATGCCACGTGGTTACCTTCTGTGATCGGCTTCAAGCGGATATTTTCCCCCAACAAGCAGCCATTAATGGTGGATAGCAGTTCAAGAAATCAGATCAAAAGCCACAAATTAAATATCCTGGACTGACAAAACAGAACCAGAACCGTAGAGAACGCTTACTAGATCTGCAGAGATGACACCCCAGATCATGTAGAGAATTAGAAACTAAAGCAAAAGCAGCAGAGGCAGCAAAGATAGCTGCTACCAGAACAAGAACCTTAAACGACTCTCAAAACAACAACATAGGTAGTTGCTCTCATACCATGTAACAACATAAAGATGGAAGAGAGAGAAGATGGAGAGAACAAGAAGAGGGAGAGAGAGAGAGAGAGAGAGAGAGAGAGAGAGAATCGTGTAAGAATTCTCCTCCCTTGTAATATCTATTTATAGAGAAGTAAAGATATAGCTTAAAGAGATAGGACAGCCACATGTCAACACGACAGAGAAATCCCTAGTTACAATAGAGAAATAAAAGTAAAGTAGAAAAGAAATGACTAAGTCCACATCTTATACATTAACATTGTTTCCACACAGTTTGAACATTGACAGCACACTACATTGCTGCTGTTGATATGGCAGACAGAATATTGATTATGCCTTTTTAGTAGTACTAGGAATGGACCACGGTAATGGGGTCCATTCCCTCTTATTGTTAATGAGGGATTAAATCTGAAATAAATAAAATAGAAACTTACTTGATAACTATTGGAGGATAAGAACAAAGATATGAATTTTAGGATTCACCACCAAGAGTTTCCTACCGATTCACCACAGCAGGAAAGCATTCTGAATCACCACAAAGAACCATTAATGGCAGCAGCCAATACTCTTTCATAATTATCAAATCTATGGCTGAATGAGCCTTACAAGCTTATAAATAGAAAAAGAAGTCCTATAGATGGGAAATAGAAGTCTCCCATCGATGGAGGATGTCCCAGTGACCATCTTTCTACTTTCTAAAAGTAATTAAAACAATAAAATAATAAAAAAACTCATAGCCGACCCTACTTCTCTAACCTATGTCAACTTTAATAAGTGACGGGGCTCACCATCTAATAACTTAACAATTAAATGACTAATAGGCCTCATAATGGGCTATTACATGAATCAAAATAAACTAATTAAATCCTACCAACAAAAATAAGCCCCAGCACTTTAAACAAAAGCACAAGCCCAAGGCTTAATTAAAAACACTAATCTAAGAAAAACCAACCCAGCTTGTGGGCTGCTATCAGCCTGGCCGTTAGCTGTAGCTGCATCAATATCTGTCAACCACAACTGAGGTATGCAAATGTCCATAGCCAATGTTCCTTATTAGTGGACACAGATGATATTTTTTGGTGAAGATGTTCCATTCTGAGACATGGTTCGTTCCCCTGTAGATTTGAGACTAAAGCAAATTGCATAAGCAAAGGGATAAGGAAGTTTCCTAAGATTCCAAGGTATCAGGTAGCTATGAATAATCCAGCTCAAAATAAAATGTAAAAATTTCAATGGTCAGTGTATCAAGATTGGAAAAAGTTATTTGTGAAGTCAAGTGGAATTTGAGATGGGATGAGCTTAATATAAAAAATTGGGTTGTTGAATATCTCTAATCCTGATTCTACTATTCTAGTAATGCCTATCATATCTAGTTCTTCAAACATAAGTTTTGGGTATCAGTAGCAACATGCAGTTCGAAGGTGTAGAAGAAAATTAAAACTAGTTTACACATGTTTTCCGATAACAGTCGATATGATTGACAACATATACAAGTGCAGAAAGATTGAAATTCGTAACTAGTCATCTGAGGCTAAGATTTAAATCAGTTCTGAGTCTGAAGCTAAGGAAGAACAAAACAATGTAACGTCAACTACCGAACCCCTAAGATGTGTTTCAGTACCTCACATCATGATTGATTCGCCTAGAAGCATATACTTCAGTTAGATTCTATGGTAGTTTCTTTAACCACATTTCATCTTTTCCCATCTTGAATAGACATTTGAAAACACAACATTATATACCCACAAAAAATTAGTATAATATATCAATGCTATAATTACAGATGGAATGGTTGAGTATTGAACTCTAGTGGGCTTTAAGACTTTCATGTTAACCTAGAGAAAAACAAAAAGTATGGCCCCTAAACTAGAAAAATATACTAGTTTGCATCATTATTTGAACTTTGAGTCAGGTATTGATGATGTTCTCATCCAACCATAACTAAAGTAATATACACTTGTTTCTCTCCAAAATGATCAAGTATTTGTCATTAGCAATGTCAAATATGTAGCATGTAATGCAAGTTTCAGACTATATATGCAAACAGCATCTTAGCTCTTCAAAACTGCATCACAAAAGGATTATCCACAGACTACTTTAGGTTGTAAACAATACAAGCATAAAATCTACTTGGTTCCCTGTGCACATGACTCCCATGATGTGGTCTACTGTAATAGACTCCCATAATGTGACTAATTGCAGATTAGTAAACAAGTATCAAAAAGTAGAATAGTCATCTTCTAAAGAGTTTGCTTGGCACAACGAGTTATTACCATTTTCATATCAGTTGCCAATAGTCAAAGCTGACATTTAATGAGAATCATTTTTTAACAATGACTTATTTAAATTAATTTCTCTAAGTAGCAATGCTCATTTCAGATATTATCATTTTTTTAACAAAATTTAAGAAACTAAAATTTATCCCATCATCAATGGACCATATTTCTATGACCATATGTTATTTAAAACAGAAGATCAACATTATAAATTATCTAAAAAAAGGAAAAGTCAAATTTGCCGACAAAAGAAAAAGAGTAATTATGTGATTTTCTACATAACCTAATTTTTTGTATGAGCAAGAACAATCAATTTTGGGAAAGATATGCAACTACTTTAACCGTAAACGGAACACTTACAAGTTAGCAATTCAACTCTTTTCTTGACAACCAGTGTCTGATACTACAGAAATCTTATTTTGATACAAGTTCAGCAATTGAGGTAACTCCTGATACTTCATCACAAACTTATCCAAGAACTCAGCTTCAGCCATCAATAATCCAGGAAGGATATTTGTCTTCTTCACCAGACCATCATTGATTAGAATTTTAAGAATGGAGAACCTTGGAACAATTCTCTTCTTAAAGCTTAGAAGTAATAAAACTGGATTCTTCAAAATGTCTACTGTTAGGGAATTCTGCCACGCTGTCAATAGAACCACGACACGTAGGACTCAACCCCCTGCCACGTGAAGGTTCCTGATTGGACATAAGAAAACATCTTTACAAACTCAAGCAAAGGAACAAAGGGCAAAAGCGGTATTAAAGGAAAATGCATTATTCACTATAAATAGGGCAAATCCCGAGAATTCAGGTACGAGAACATTTATTACTCATTATTCATCTTGGGATTGTCGCTCTGACACCTGGGACGGACCCCACATACATTTAAATATTGTTGTGGGCTCGACACCGAGTCCATCAACTGTTCACAGAGCCCTAACTTTGGCATCGGAGTGTACACGGGGCCACAGGCCCGCCTCCTCCCCTTCTCTTTGCTCGTCTTGCAAGTTCAGTCAGCTTGGTGGGCCTATGGGACAAATCAGGGCCGAAACAGTTTGGCACCCACCGTGGGGTCCTTTGAGATTTGACGTCAACAGGTAAAACCTAGAGAGAAATCTTGAGCTATGAGCCCGAGGAGAACCCGAAGCCAGATGGTTAATCCCAACCCCCCTTTGATTGACCAGCGAATGAACCCTGAAGATGAAGATAGGTTGGAATCGAGACCTAACAGAGATAGAGAAAAGCGAGTGGCTGAGCCAGCACCCTCGCATGAGGCGTTCATCACATACGAGCAATTTGAGACTGTGGCACAACAACTCGCGGTGCTGACTAGATTTGTGCAAGGGTTACAGACCTCGATCGCTGAGGCCACATCCCGTCCCCCTATAGGCGTTGTCCCTCCAACTGATCCACATAAGGAGGTTGACCTCCCTAGAGATCAGCCTCGAGAATGTCAAGAGCAAAGCGGAGCTAGACCCGCCAGACATGGGACAGGCTCGCACCCAATTCCAGAATTAAGCAGAATGAGATCGATGTCACAGCACGGAAGGATCCCTGCCAGAGAAAGGCTCGGCCCCCAACCAAGAACAGTAACTGGACGAGGCGAAGATGCCTTGAAAGAACTTTTAATTCCGCGACACGCAGCGCTACCAGAGGTCGTCATGGGGGCAGACAAACAAAGTGCTCCCATGGACCCGGAGGTAGCCGGGAAAATAGCGGACCACTTATCAGTCTTGCACCGAAAGGTCGAGACGATGGAAAAGGCGGGGGTGACCCAGGATGAGGACATGGATTATTCTACGGACAACCCTTTGACCGATATCATCATGAGGGTCCCCTTGCCCAAACGGTTCAGCATGCCGCCAGTGGATTCCTACGACGGGTCCACCGATCCAGTCGACCACCTGAATAACTTCGTGAGAGCGATGGTCCTCCACGCGAACCCTGATGCGATCATGTGTAGGGCCTTCCCCCTTACTTTAAAAGGTGAGGCCCGGATGTGGTTTAACAACCTCCCTCCATGGTCCATTGACTCTTTCAAGACTATGGGATGGCTGTTCAGAATGCACTTCCAAGGAAGCAGGGTGTAGCGGAAAACAAGCGCGCACCTTATGAATATGAGACAAAGGTCCGATGAGACCTTGCAGGCCTTCTTGGCTAGATTCAACTTGGAGGTACTACAATTGAAGGATATCGACGAGGGGGTTCATTTCGCTACGTTGAGAGCAACAGTCACTGAGCCAAAGCTCAGGTTTTCCATTCCCAAAAAAGAACCGGTAGACTTGCAAGAGCTCTTGGCCCGGTGTAAAAAGTTCACCACAGCTAACGAGATCTACGAAGCCAGCAAGGGCTTAGTGGACACTCCCCGCAACCGAACAGACGAAAGGCAAGACCTCATATGGCCAGGAGAAAACAAGAGGTCGAGAAGAGAGGAAGCTCGAGCTAGAGGCCTACTCCAGAAGAAATTCAGCGATTACACACAGCTCAACAGGTCCCTCGGAGATGTATACACTCTCATCGCTAACGATGGATATCTCCAAAGGCCCCAGAAGATCTTAATAGAAGCGAGGCGGAGAAACTCGAACAAATACTGCCAATACCATTGGGACATTGGTCATACCACCGATGAGTGTTGGAACTTGCAAGCAGAGATCGAGGACCTCATTCAAAGAGGATACTACAAACAGTACGTGGATCACAATGCCCCAAGGGTACCCGCGACATCAGCGGAAGATCGGAGAAGACCACCCCTCTGGCCTCAGGGGAGAACTCCTGTAAGGGAACCAAGAGGGCAAGAAGCAAGAGAACCCAGGAGGGTAGGAGGAAGAGAAGGTCGAAGAGATCCTCCTCGGGAGAAAAAAAGAAGAGTAGGGCAGTCGAGCCCTGGTACCAAGACAGGCGCCCTGAGCAGGAGCCTCATCAGCAGGCAGAAAGAAGAGAAAGAGGACCGACCCCGACGCATAGGGACATCGGAGTCATCCGTTGTCAGTTTGTCTATACCCCCAACAAGTACACGAACCGGGAAGGGTATTAAATTCTTTGGAATCCCGGGGAGGCCTCAGCTAAGAATCGATCCCAGGTTGCCACGGCAATGCTAGGGACCAGACTCCTCCGTCACCTTTGTGTGTTCTCGACCTGCCCCCGATAGTAGACTTACCCTATGATCAAGTGGCTACTATCAGGACTGCGGGGATGAGAGATGATCTACGAAGAACGAAGGTCGAGGCGGCCACCCAATTGGCCGAGGCGGTGCAAGAAAAGAATATAGCAATTGACCGACCCTCATTAGCCGAGGTGACCACCTCGGCCGCGGCAGAGGAATTAAGTTATGATCCCTCTACGCAGGGACAGAAAGCGATGACTATCATCGACGGACCAGCGGCTGGCAACACATCTGCCAAGGCTAGAAAGGCTTATGCTCGGAGCGTTAAATCAACTGAGTGGCCCGGGAAGAGGGCCCTCACAGGAGACTTCCTGACCTTCAGCGATGAAGAACTGTGCAGTCTGGAACTGCCTCATGAGGACGCTATTGTCATCACTTTGAGGATAGAGGACAACGATGTACACAAGATTATGGTCGATATGGGCAGCTCCGCTGATATTATCTACTAGCAAGCCTTCCAGCGCATGGAAATTCCACATGAGCGTCTATTACCTGTAGGTTATCCCCTGGTCAGTTTCTCAGGGGACCTCATTAATGTGAAGGGGTCTATCAGGTTGCCCGTCAGGGCAGACACCTACCCTTAGGAGTCAAGGATCATGATGAACTTCTTGGTAGTCGATGTCCCTTCATCTTACAACGCTTTGTTGGGACGGCCTGGTATGATCGTGCTCAGGTCGGTCCCGTCTCCATTACATTTGGTCATCAAGTTCCCCACACCAAGATGAGCAGGGGAGTGCTGGACCGATCAGCTCGTATCACGAAAGTGTTATTCAGCCGAGCTCTCAGACTACAAAAAGCCTACCCAAGCCTTGCAGGTGCGTGTCGAAGACCTGCAGGATGATCCCAAGCAGCAAAGAGGAGCACCCGTCGAGGACCTAGTCCAGGTCCCTCTGGTGGAGGAGAACCCAGAGAGAATGATCCAGATCGGATCATCACTTATAGAACCATAGAAAACCGAGCTGGTAAGTTTCTTAAGGGTAAATGCCGACATTTTTGCCTGGTCCACGGCCGACATGCCAGGAATCCCACGAGACGTGGCACAGCATTGCTTGAATGTAGATCCTCGGCACCGACCCGTGCGACTGAAGAAGCAGACGTTCACTGCGTCTCGCCAGCGTCTCATAGATGAGGAAGTAGGGAAATTGTTGGAAGTAGGATTTATCAGAGAAATACATTATCCGAAATGGCTTGCCAATGTTGTCATGGTCCCGAAGGCAGGGGACAAATGATGCATTTGCATTGATTTCACTGACCTGAACAAGGCATGCCCCAAGGACAGTTTCCCCCTTCCTCGCATCGACCAGCTCATCGATGCCACGGCTGGACATGCTCAGTTAAGCTTCATGGATGCTTATTCTGGCTACAATCAGATCCAAATGCATGCGGCCGATTCGGAGAAGACTGCCTTTGTTACCAACCAAGGCCTCTTTTGCTATGATGTGATGCCCTTTGGTCTTAAAAATGCTGGGGCCACATACCAGAGGTTGGTAAAAAAAATCTTCACAAAGAAGATTGGAATGAACGTAGAGGTATATGTCGACGATATGCCCGTAAAAAGCCTGGTCGAGAAGGACCACATTAAGGACTTGGAAGAGGCTTTCGGAGTGCTACGACAGCACAAGATGTGTCTCAACCCTGCCAAGTGTGCCTTTGGAGTCACCTCAGGGAAGTTTCTCGGTTTCATGGTCTCCAGTCGTGGCATTGAGGCAACCCCCCCGAAAATCACGGCTATCCTCAGTATGTCGGCACTGACCAAAGTGAAGGAAGTGCAAGAGCTAACCGGACGGGTTGCCGCCCTGAGCCGATTCATGTCCCGTTCGGCGGACAAGTGTCTCCCATTTTTTTCAAACCCTTAAGGGTAACAAAACCTTTCAATGGACCGCCGAATGTCAACAGGCATTCGATGCATTGAAAACCTACTTGGCATCTCCTCCACTGTTGGTTAAGCCCGAAGTAGGGGACACATTAGAGTTGTACTTGGCAGTATCTTCGAGGGCGGTCAGTGCCATGCTCATCAAGGAAGTGGAGGGCGTCCAACGCCCGATTTATTATGTCAGCAAAATTCTGTTGGAAGCTGAAACTCGGTACAAATTCATCGAGAAGGTTTCCCTTGCATTGGTGACATCTGCACGTAAGCTCAGGCCGTATTTCCAGGCACACTCCATTACTGTCCTCACAGATCAGCCCCTCAAGAAAATTCTATCGAAGCCAGACATCTCGGGCCGGGTAATTAATTGGGTTGTTGAACTGGGGGAGTTCGATATCACTTACAAGCCTCGCACGGCCATCAAACCTTGGCTGATTTTTTGATTGAGTCATCTCCTCCCGAAGAAACGGAGGAAGCAGTGGACAGCCCAAGCAAAGAAAGCACCTCGCAACCTTGGACCCTGTTTGTCGATGGGGCGTCGAACAAGACTCAGTGCGGCGCTGGTTTCATACTCACCAGCCCCGAAGGATTTCAGATTCACTATGCCCTTTCTATTCATGTTCCAGGTGTCTAATAATGCCGCCGAGTACGAGGCCCTGATAGCCAGATTACGCCTGGCCAAGGCAGTGATGGCCAAAAGGATAGAAGCGTCCAACGACTCTCAGCTGGTGGTGCGCCAGGTAAACGGGGAATACGAGGCAAAGAAAGTCAGTATGGCCGCGTACTTACGGAAGGTGCAGGCGGCAGCCTCGGTTTTTGACAGTTTTACACTACGCCACGTGCTTCGAGATCAAAACATGCTGGCAGATTCTCTGTCAAGATTGGCTACTTCGGATTTGGTAGATCTGGATCATTCGGTGTACACCGAAACTCTGTTACACTCAACAGTGGATCCCAACTCCAAAGGGGTACTACCGGCAGCATCAGAGCCATCATGGATTAACCCAATATATTCATTTCTTCAAGAAGGCACTCTACCGGAAGACAAGAAGGAGGCCAGGCGGATACAGTCCAAGGCCTCCCGTACATGGTTGAGGCCAACACTCTGTACAAGAAAGCCTTTACGTTCCCCCTATTGCGGTGCTTGCACCCCTTAGAAGCGGCATTGGTTATCCAAGAAGTTCATGAAGGTATTTGCGGAGCACATCAGGGGGGAGAGTCCTTGCTCACAAGATATTGCGTCAAGGCTACTACTGGCCAAAGATGCGAAAGGAGTGCATCGACTACGAAAAGAAATGTGGGAAGTGCCAGATGTATGCCCAAGTTCCCCACCTCCCAGTGGCCCCCCTGAGGTTCATAGAAGTAGTCCCAATTCCCTTCGCCACTTGGGGAATGGACATCATGGGTCCGTTTCCCTTTGCTCGATACCAAAGGAAATTCGTCATAGTCGCAATGGATTACTTTACCAAATGGGCCGAGGTGGAGGCCGTCTCCAACATACCGGAGAGCGTGATACGTGAATTTTTCAAAAAATTTATTGTTTACCGCTACAGTATTCCCCGGGTGTTGATCACCGACAACGGTAAACAATTTGATAACAGGGCCTTCTCCGAATTCTGCGAAGCGCGGTGAAGCACCCCCAGACCAGCCAAAAAATGGAAGCTATCAACAAGATTTTACTGAAAGGAATCAAATCCCGATTGGAGGGTGCTACTCTTATTACTAAAGGAGATAAGCTAGGCGGGCATAGGTGGACTAGACCTCAAACCATTAGACGCTCGGCCAGCTACTGACCTAATTGGGAGCTTAATCAAGGGTCGATGGTTAGATGAACTGCTGCATATTTTGTGGGCCGATCGGATAACCCCAAAAATAGCCACAGGAGAATCCCCCTTTATGCTGACCTTCGGCACTGAGGCATGTGTCCTCCTGGAGGTGAGGATCCCCTCACATAGGATCACAAACTATGACCCCGCCTCTAACGATGAAGGGTTGCATGCAAACATGGATCTCTTAAAGGAAACGAGAGATCAGCCCAGATCCGGATAGCTGCTCACCAACAGCAAGTGGCCCGGCATTACAACAAGAGGGTGCGTCAACGATCATTCAAGGTCGGAGACCTTGTTCTCCGAAGGACAATCGCATCCGACCCCACCAATCAGGAAAAATTAGCTCCCAACTGGGAAGGACCCTATCAAGTCACGGAGGCACTACGGAGCGGCGCGTATCATCTAGTCGACATGGACGGAAAAGCCTAACCACGGGCATGGAATGCAAAGCACCTCCGCCCTTTCTACCAATAGTTTCTCTTTTTTTTTTCCTTCCAATGATGTAACTCGGCCATTGCAGCCATCATTTCAGCACAAGGAAAGGATCATTTGGCTTTCAACATTGTCTCCATTCCGACGTCACAACGGTCCAACCCAAATTAAGACCCATGCGGCCGATAGAGTTCACCAACTTGTGAACACAATTGGCCGAGGAGGGTAGACTGAGAACCGACCTTTGGTCGAAGACCCATGTGGCCAAAAGAGTTCAACTTGGACACATTCGGCCGAAGAGGGTAGACTGAGCCCCGACCTCTGGTCGAAGACCCATAAGGTCGAAAGAGTTCACCAACTTGTGGACACATTCGGCCGAGAAGGGTAGACTGAGCCCCGACCTCTGGTCGAAGACCCATAAGGCCGAAAGAGTTCACCAACTTGAGAACACATTTGGCCGAGGAGGGTAGATACGTCTCCACGCCCAATTGAGGCCCATACGGCCAAAAGAGTTCAACTTGTGAACACATTTGGCCGAAGAGGGTAGACCGAGAACCGACCTCTGGTCAAAGACCCATACGGCCGAAAGAGTTCACAAGTTCTTGAACACACTTGGCCGAGGAGGGTAGACACAGCTCCGCACCCGATTGAGACCCATACGGCCAAAAGCGTTCAACTTGTGAACTTATTTGGCCGAGGAGGGTAGATTGAGCCCCAATCTTAGTCAAAGATGGCCGCACATCGGCATACATCGGACAAGCCCACGTTTAACTCGTACACAACACAAGGAAATAAAAGACAGCAGATTGAAGACATTCAAAGACAATGTACATTTACATAGGCTCAAAAAGAGTTCAACATTCATTCTACATTTCATAAGCAAAGGCCCCCCTTACAACAAAGACACTGGGGGCGCCCCATTGGTTCAAAAAAAAAAAGAAAAAAAAAAGAATAAAAATCTACATATATTGGTACATCCCTAGCTGGCCTCGCCCTGGAGAATCACCCCATTGCTGCCAGCTCCGTCAGCGGTCCGCGAAGGAGAACCACCAGGAGTGCGAGGAGGACCCGTGGGAGAAGCTGTATCAGCCTAGGGAGTAGCTGGAGTCTCATCGTCGCCATCAAGGGAAGAGGGAGGATCCTCTCCTTCAAACACCTCTGCCAGTTGCCGAAGAATCTCGGCGTCATCCATCTCTGGTATTTTGGCCGACACGTCGACAGGCCTAAGGCATTCGGCGTCGGCATAGTCCACCCCGGGAACCTTTTCATCTACATATTCTTCAACGCCAAAGCCCCCTGGGTGAAGCTATGTAGAGAGCACCTTCCCACCAGCTCCTTGAAGTCCTTCGACTTCTGATATAGGCGGACTGCCCCGGCGGCTATGGATCGGGCCTTGAGGAACGCCTCCTTGAACTTCGTCCCTCGCTCCTTGGCAGCTTCAACAGTGGACCGCAGCTTGGCAATCCGCTCTTCCCTACCTTCTCTGCCTCCTGATAGCGGACTCTCTCCTCCCGCATAGCCTCCACCTGGGTCCGGAGTTTAGCAAGGTCGGCCGTCACAGAGGTGACCTCCCGTTCCTTGGAGCAAAGCTGAGCCCTGGCGTCTTCCCTTTGCTCCTCAGATTGATGCAGCATGTAGTCTGTCTCGCTCAAGTCCTTCGCTGTCTTTTCGGCGCGCTGATTCAGTGTCTCCATATACACCCTGAGCTGTGCCAAGATAACAAGCAAGGATTAGGCATATGACTAAAGGCTGGAAAGGGGTCAAAGGAACAAGGGAACAAGGACAGCAACTTACCAACGCAGCTAGGGTGTCAGCGCCCGATATCAAGGATGGTGTGGATAGATCCTGCACCAACTCCCAGTCTCGGGGCAGAATGGCCCCCTTCATCAGCTCTCGAGCGGCACGGATGTCGTCCATGGCCGTGTTGTCCTCAGTCAATGCCCAGTCAGGGTAGAATGCCCGCTCATCGCCGGTCTTCTTCCGGGGAAGGGGGCCCATGAGAGGAATGTGGCGAAAGTTACTCATGTCCCCCTGGTCCAGATACTCACTCGACCTTATGGATGGGGACGCTAAGTGTTGTTGGGAGTGTAAAGGGGTGGGGTGCCTGTCCCCACCGGTCCCCGCCGGCCAGCGTGAGAACGGACTCAGGAGCGGCCACAGCGGTCCCCTTTCCTAAAAAGTTAAGAGCACGATGCCGAGGGATCAGGGGCATTGCATAGATACGGGCCGCATCGGCCAATGCAGTGTCAGGGGATGTCTTACGTGATCTCTTCAAGGTTTTCCGCACTGCGTCCCCCTCACTGCTGCGCCTGTCCGAAATGGCCTTCTTTTCGTGCTCATCATGGGCCCTCTTCACTGATGCCTCCTGTGCCTTGGTGGCCTCCTTCCTCTTTCCTCCATTAGATATTCTTTGGACAACATCATTGCAACATATAAAGGCAGAATCAGCCGAGGTTAGTAGGTTGATATTAGCATACACATCGGTAAGGGAAATACTCACGCAGTTGTTCTCATATAAAAGTAGGGGGTTCCTCAGGTCGGTAACCCGGATGGGAGTCCCCTCTGACTGACGAGCTCGCCGCAGCAGCTTGGACTCTTCTGGCAGTAGGGGCACGTTGGTATTCAACGTTTCCGCATCTAACTTTTTCTAAACGTTCTCCTGCACCACGTTCTCATCGCGGATGTAGAAAAACTTGTTCTTCCAGAGTTTTATCGAGGTGGGCTTGTCGGCCAAAAGGTCACCAAAGTCGGGCTTCTTGGCGAAGTAGTACCACCCCGTCTTGCAGTAGTCATTGAAGGTGAACATGGCCCAAAACATGTTCAGCGTCGGCCTGTGCCCCAAATTTCTAAAGTAGATGACGAAAGCAATCATATTTTTCCAAGAGTTGGGCATCAGCTGGATCGGGGCCACCTAGTAGTATTGCAGTATCTCGGTAACCAATCATGGTACCGGCACACGAAACCCAGCCTTGAACATCTCGATGTTTACGCAAAGCTCCGAGCGACGACTCCAGCAGGCTTTGTCCCTAGGGGCCGGCATCCGGATCTCCACGTTGTCGGGTATTTGATACCGCTCCCGAAGCCTATCAAATTCGGCCTTAGTCAAAAGACAGATCTCTTCCCTTGTATCAAACTCTGGAGGGGCATTGGACTCCTCACGGGCCTCGTGAATGACCTTAGATCCTAGCTTGTGTGTCGAGACCCCTGCCAATAGTTCTTACCGAGACAGGCTTGAAGATGTTCCTGACCTGCTGACGTTCCGAGACGGAGTTCTGCTTGGCTCAATGGACTCCTCTGTCCATTGAGGTAACTCTTGATACTTTATCACAAACTTATATAAGAACTCAGCTTCAGCCATCAATAATCCAGGAAGGATATTTGTCTTCTTCACTAGACCATCATTGACCATAATTTTAAGAATGGAGAACCTTGGAACAATTTTCTTCTCAAAGCTTAGAAGTAATAAAACTAGATTCTTCAAAATGTCTGCTGTTAAGCAATTCTGCCACGCTGTCAATAGAACTATGACACATAAGACTCAACCCCCTGCCACGTGGAGGTTCCTGATTGGACAAAGAAAGCACATTTACAAACTCAAATAAAGGAACAAAGGGCAAAAATGGTATTAAAGGAAAATGCATTATTCACTATAAATAGGGCAAATTTCGAGGATTCAGGTACGAGAACATTTATTACTCATTACTCATCTTGGGATTGTCGCTCTGACACCTAGGACGGAGAATCTCACACCTACCCCCCATACATTTAAATATTGTTGTGGGCTCGACACCGAGCCCATCAATTGTTCACAGAGCCCTAACTTTGGCATCGGAGTGGACACGGGGCCACAGGCCTGCCTCCTCCCCTTGTCTTTGCTTGTCTTGCAGGTCCAGTCAGCTTGGTGGGCCTACGGGATGGATCAGGGCCGAAACATCTGCCACAGTCCAATTCAATCTGTTCATGAAGAAATCCAATCGGGTACTCATTTGCTTCACAGAGCAAGATAAACAGCTAGGTTGCTTTCTGAACAGAGACGTAATCTCATCCTCTGACCATCCAAAACTCCTGACATTAGACAGCTTCATTTCCCATTTTGGCTTTGACATGCTTGACACAGTGCGAAGGCCATGGACGAACATCAAACTCAAGGGATAAATACCTAATTCCTTAGTCCGCAACACCATCTCCTCAAAATGATCAACTTTAAAAGCCAGTAATAACCTAGGCTAGAGCAATAATAATTTACAAATGCTAGAGTCAGGAAGGCCATTATTTCGCAGAGTCTCAATGTTAGGACCCATTATTTCACGAAGTGCATTGTTCCACTTTAAGCGACTTAAGGTCAGAGCAATGTCTCCATCAGTTGTAAGAAATTCTGAGGAAATTCAATGAAGGAATTATTTCCCTTTCCAAACTAATATTCAACATGTTAGAGTCTCCGATTATCTTTGCAAGGTTGGGACCTAAAATTCCAATCTCAGAGAGGAAATCGAGTTTGGGTTTTAGGGTTTTCTTAGGTTTGGCCAGGATTACTTGTGGGTTCCTGGCGATAATGTAAGACCCGTGTCAATCTAACCTGGTCTTACCACCTTGAACCAGGTCTACCCATCATGATCGAGCCAAATGGACCAAGTGCGTGAAGGAGATCGTGATCCTAGATATTAAACTAACCCAAAAACACTTAAAAAGGGGTGAGGGTTGCACATCCAGTGAGGTGGGGTCGGACCCCCCCAGTACAAAAGTCAGACCCTCAATTTTTAACCGGGGGTCGGACATTTTAAAACCAGGGATCGACGGGATCATCGACCCCCTCATCGACCCCCAGTTGCCGCCAGAAACAGAAATTTGGAAACTTTCCTAATTTCGGTTGGGCTCTTTCCTAATATCAAAGGTGCTTATTTTAGGAGTTTCTACTCTATATAAAGGACGTCCCTAAGCCTCTTGCACTCCTTTTAGAACCCTAATTGAATTGAGAGAAAGAGAAGAGAAGGAAGAGAAGAAGAAGAGAAGGAAAGTAGAGAAGAAGGCAAAAGGAGAAGAGTTTCAGAGAATGAGTACTCTTCTTAGGTAAGAATACTAATTCTATGTATTTTGTGAGACTTAGAATAGTTAATGAGAAAAGTATGTTGTAGGAGAAATCCCAAACCATCAATCCATGATTAAGTTTCAATGGAAACCATGGAGGAGATCAACTAAACCATATGATATGTAAAGAGTAGTTCTAAACCATAGGAAGTGTATGGAATGGACTATGGAAGGAAGCCATATGATTCAAACAAGAGAGAATGGACCAAAAGGTGATTTATCGACCAAACCCATGGGGGGTCGCACCTAGGGTCGATGGACCCATCGACCCTGGCATCGACCCTACTATAGGGGGTCGCAGTATACTGCTACCCTAGCATCGACCCGTCCTGCTACTCCCAGTTAACAACAAGTTGGAAAAATTAGAATAAAATCTAACTAAATTCTATCGACTTTGTTAGGTCTTCTAGCAATATAATATCAATATAAAGGTGATTCTTAAAGCTTGAAAGAGGATCTACTAGCAAGCTAAGGTGAGGAAACAAGACCTAAACTAATTGGTTAATAACAAACTATTTTTATTTCTTGAGTCCAATGCTATGCTTGATTCTATGTGAACATCCTTGTAATGTGCATTCAACATGTCATCCAATATTTCTATTTATTGTTCATGCATATTTACTTTATTATTT
>CM053269.1:29378580-29466117 GCA_028583415.1 Protea cynaroides
CCTTGGTATTGTTACTATAGGTGCACTCTTAAGAGTCGCTTTAACCCATCTAAAATGATTCTTCATGAATGTGCAATGGTTTTTAATTTGTTTTGCAATGGGACTAGAAAAGTCTATGTGAAAAAAATTTTCAAAAGGTAAATTTTTGTAAAGCCTAATTTATCAATTTTGTCTTGAATTAAGACTTGGGTCTTCAAGTTTATCTATAGCCAGATTTAAAAGTTGAAAATTAAAACCAAGTGAGGTAAATTGATTTTAGCGAAAGTTGTTTTATTGATAACGGTACATATAAAATGACATTTTTTTTTTTTTTTGAAAATGTATAGATATATTGGCTAGCTTATTGATATATATTATGGAGAGTACATGATATTGTATATGATAAGTTAAGTGTTGATTAAATTGAATTGGTTGACCTAGCCTAGCCAAGATGATTGTTTGAAACTATTACATATTGATCGATGAAATGATCATTGGTTACGTGTATACATTTCCTTTGACCATGTAATAGGAAGTAGTGCCTATGATACTCTTAGACATGTTTTTGTCAATTTCTAAACAACTTGTATTGAGATAACATGTATAAATTAAGAGTGTTAAACAATTTATAATCGATTTAATGGTTAGGTCCGATGCGGGGCGGTGTATAAAAGGATAAAACCAAAATCGAACCAATTAACTAAACGGTCTCAAAATTCAAACCAGAATCGATTAGTAATCGGTTTCAGTTTATCGGTTTTTAAACAGTTTCTCGTTAATCGATTTTGCTTGCGGTTTATAGACGGTTTAACACATCGGTTATTAATCGATTTTCATGAAAAAAATGAAAAGGTTCAAACGGGAAGGAGAGAGTCGAGATTCGAGAAAGTGAGACTTGCTATGCCTAATCATTAATGCCTATTTTTATGTTTTTTCGTTTTGATTTTATGGTTTAGGCTTTTGGGAATTGGGGTTGGGTCTTGAAAAAATAATTTATTAATTGAGATTGGACCATTGGGGAAAAAATATATTAATTGGGGTTGGGTCATTGAAGTTGGGGGAATAAAATATTAAATTATTAATAGGGAATGGATAATGATATTAATTAGGTTTTACTAGTTTAGCTTTTAGGGAACTAAACGGTTCCCATTCTATTTGGGTTAATCGATGTATAGCCAGTGTAACTCGTCGGTTTAAACGGTTTAAATGGTTTCAAATCGATTAAATAACCGGTGTCATATTTCAAACCAAAACTGAACCGATTACTAAACGGTCTCTCGGTTCCGGTGTAAATGGTTTGGTTTGGTTTCGATAAACAGTTTCGGTGCAAATGTTGCACCTTTGGTATAAATTGAATGCTTGTTATTTGCATATAGTCATGTAAGATTGGATATTTCTTGATTGGACTTGAGAAGTCCAAGGGTTGGCTAATAGTACCTTGAGACCAAATTTATTTGATTTGATTAGGCATCACATTTGAAGTAGTGTGTTTAGTAAAACACGTAAGTCACCTTGTATGAGTGTTGTCTTTCTAAATGAGCATTCTTCCTTAAGAATAGTTCTAACTGATTTGTCTTGACTTATATGAAATGGGTTTATCGTGCATGGGTTTAAAACAAATTTATTTTAATAAATAAAATGAAATGAAAGGATTAAAAGATAAGTGAGCTAGTACTTGATACGGACAAAAATGGATATCACTCCTCACTTATTGAAAAGGTAGTTCTTATAAATATTGTTTTTGAATTATTTGGATACATGTACCGTTAGGTTATGGTGTTCAATCTTAACCTACGGACTAGACTATCTAGAAATAAGGAATATAGTCTGAAGATAGAATTAGACCTGAAAATAGGTTGATGTGTATTTGCAAATATTTAACATGATTCTGTTTGATAAACCATGAAATTCGGTAGTGAATTTTAATTTGTATTATTATTATTGATAACATGGTTAATGGTTTGTTTGGATCTTGATTTTATTAGTTGTCATATGATTATGAGGTGCACTTATCTATAGACAATTTAATTGTCATGTGAAGAATACTGTTCTATGCAATTAGAAAATAAATTGTTTTTAATTAAACAATTGGTGTGATCATATGATTGAAACTCATGATTGCCTAGACTTTAATCAGTCTAAGTGGAAGGCTTTTAAAAATCGTAGGACCAAAACAGTTGGTCTAATCAGATATCAATATGAGACTCTTAGTATATTGATCATTTTAAGAGACCATTAAGGTCCTTGAATGAGGTAACCAAAATACATGGATGTTTTTTATTAATCATAGATTTAGTAAGATCAAGCAACATGTTGATTATGATTAATATAGAGACATGAGATGCAAGAAATTTTACATGGATAAATGAAATGATAGTGTACCTTATGCATATTCAGAGTTCTTATAAGGTTGAGTATGAAAATCCAAAAATGTGAGAGTTTTGTGAGAATACACATTGTTGGTCAAACTCTTCTAAAAAAGAATAATGAAATCAAAGTAGAATAATTAATATCTACTTAGAGATAGAATCTAGAGGATAAGCCTAGATTCAAAAAGATCACCTCAATTTGAAAGGAGATGACCATGGTGGTAAGAGTCTTTGTTGTACTAATTCCACTATGGATAATCAAGTGTGACTACAAAGTTAAATTGAGATAAGGGTCAATGACTCAATATCTCGATAACAGATATATGATGAAAACCGAAGTTGAGATGCTACTTTAAAAAGTAGATTTAACGGTAAAATGGTACAAGTGAAACAAATATGACTTTGTCGGGTTTATAGAATGTCTAAGGACATCTAAGACATGTAGGTCTTACACAATATATCTGGAGAAGCTAATGGAATAGCGCGTTTTTAAACATAACTCAGTACTAGGAAGTTTTGACTAGTATAATTATTTAGCTTCCGACTACTAAAGTAGTATACATATAAAGGAATGAGCCTGAAGCCCGTGTCATAAGTCATGTGATGGAAACCCAACCTATGTGATAGGAGATCCCTAGAATTAGGTTCAATGGGTAAAAACGAAGTCATATGGTTGACTTGTTTAATACTATCATAACTTTGCTCATTCTGGTTAAATGGTAAGGTAGTACTCATTACAATGAATAGAGGGTGAATCTTAAAGATTCTTAGTCAAATCAAGTTATCCTAGAGAAATATGGGGGTGTGGTAATTGTGGTGCATATTATGGGCTGACCTTATTGAATGTAGGAAGTAGGACCGCTTCCAATAAGAGTTTTAAGGGCAAACTCTCATAAATATTCATGAATCAAGATAGGGACGACAATGCCGGTTTAAAAATAAGTCCACTTAATGAAAGGATCATTTGAGGGTCAAACTGTAAGAGGAGGTTGGTAGGTCAGCTAGCTACACCGATGATGAAAGGTTTAAGGAGCGTTGCTTCACCCGTACTCTGTAGCGTGGCCTATTAGATCTAGTGTAGATTCAAGTCGAAAGACATCTGCAACGAAGTCGTTTACAATTCTCAAGAGGTTAACAGTCTGATTCCGATTTTATCAATTTTTTTAAATCGTGTGGGGGATTGTTGTTTTTAATGTCAAAAAACAAATAAAGTGTCAAAAAGTTTTAAAATTAAATTCAAAGTTTTGTTTTTAATTTTGAAAGAATTTTAATTTGAATTTTGTTTTGAGTTGGATATGGATATAGATATGGATATGGAAATGGATAAGAAAATGGATATGGATATAAGTATGGATACATACCTATTCATGTGTACTCTTTTGGAAAGGTGGTGACTTATACCTTTTGGTATGAAGATGTACACCCATACCCCTTGGTAGTGACCCTTGGAGAGGCACTTGTCTTCTATAAATAGAGGATGTTGTCTCATTCCAAATCACTCAAGATTTAAATACAAAAATTTATGTCTCTCCTCCTTCTTCCTCCAACTCTCTCTTTACTCCGGTTTATTGTTAGAGTATATTTCATCCTAGTTTTAAAGGATTGTTAACCTCAGTAATCGGGTCTTTATTTACATCTAACGATGAGTGCACACTGATTGGGTGTCATTGTAGAGTGTTGTTTTATCTTGGAGGTTGGTTTGCGGGGACCTAGTATGTTGTATAGGGGACAAACACAATCTGAAGGAGAGTATACCAACATGACTCAGTCCTAGTTGATTACTTGCTTTAGTTCTTATAAGGTATGTGTCTATACTCCATTATATTACATTATATTAGTTGATTACATAATCATATGGTTTGGTACATGATATTATATTTAATGTCATATGCTTATTAAATAGTCTTAAACAATATATTTTGCCTTGTTGTGTTACTATTTCCTACAATAACAATCATGAAAGAACTCATCCCTCTCAAAACACAAGGGATGAATGTATAGCTCTCTTATTCTTTTCTATTTTAGCTCATCCCTAGTAGACTTATCATTTGTCAGGCATATTTCAAGAAACTGGAGAAGGTCCACCTCTTTTCCTGAATCATATCACAACTGCCCCTTTGCATGTTGTACATTATGGCCATTAAATCTAGATCATCCAGATGTTAGGTAACTTCTTGTTTTAGAGGGAACCAAACCCCCCCAAACTTGGATGTAAAATTTCAAACTTTTATAATCTAACATATATCTTACTAAAATATAATTTTGTTTTAATCCATTTACTAAAAATTACATATTTAATGAATAAGCCCACCATTAAAGGAGTGTTTACTTTGCCTATTACCATCCAGTGGCTCCACCTTTGATACATATGACTCCATTGAAGGCCTATGTTCTTCGATGAGTCCGAGTATGTTCCTCGATGAGCACGAGAGTTCTTAAATGATTATAATTAACATTAAAAAATAGTCTCAAGACCGTTTGTCAATTTACCCAAGTTGTGGTCAATATTTAGAAGCTTAATTTTATACTTATTTTAAATATTTTTTTATCTACATTTAAAAAAAATATTTAGAAACTTAATAGTCATCATAGATGGAATAAAAAAAAAAAAAAAAAGACTTTGCACAACGCCAGTTATAGATAACACACATGATTTGACTTTGCTGCTTATTCAACTATGAGTATTCGTTAACCAATCCTTGGATGAAACAAAGTCTCATAGCCCCAAAACAAATTAACAAATAAAATAACTTTATGTAAGAAGCAAGTTTGCAGTTCACAATCATTATAACAATGGATTAAAACTTGGGATCATCAAAATGGAATGAACAGACTAAACATATAATTTATGTAGATACGTGAAGGAACATGATGTAGCAATTCAATTATTGCACTATACACAAATTCAAGATAACCCTTCAAAACAATTGAAGGAATTGAAACTGAATAAGAAAGACAGGATTCTCACAACAGATCAATTAGAACCAACACATTTTAACTCAAGCACCAAGTTCATATCTTCCAATCACAAAAAGTCCCACAGAATTCGACTACTACCACCAATGCATTAGAGAAGACCCCAATGCCATCCATGGACAAAAGTTGAAGGTGATGATCAATGGACTCGATCAAGAAACATCAAGATCCATCTCTTCCGTTCCTCCACACTCTTAAGTCCTAACTATAAATGCCTTTGTTTGAAGTTCATTAACAATGAGGAAATCATAAACATTGTCAACTATATCTTCATTAAACTCGCCTACTTCTTTCATAGCTTCATTGTGTCATCCATTTGTTCAGTCCAAATGATGTTTTTCCGTTGTTTGGTGTTGTATGAATCATCATCCTACATTGGAATCACACAAGAGTTAACTTCAAACTTCAAATATAAAAATTCATTTGAGCATGTGAGTTTTACCTGAACAACGTCTCCAATTGGTGAAATAGAACTTCTACTACCAGAAGATTTTGTTCTCATTCCAAAGCTTTGAATATTAAATCGGATGACAAAAGAGAATGAGATCACACTTATATATAACAAAACATTCTTTAATCAAAATAAAGAGATGGAGTATAAGTACGTCCATTTCATGCAAAAATAAATAGACGAGGCTTTCTCACGATGCCAATTAGACATGAACATCATCTCAATCGTCATCATACTTACCTGACTTACTCACGTGGACTAAGAAAATTCGAACAATTGATAGAAATTTTCAACAGGAATTACACAATTACAAATAATCCAACATTTAGATAGGAAGAACCATCACTCAATTTAAATAATTAACTAAAGAGAAACAATGATTATTTGATATAGAAGATAAGAAAGTATATTTTCAACCAGAATTCAAAATTCAAAGGTCTAATCAATAAATGCCGACCAGACATGGGTAGTTAGTAATCAACTAGGATCCCTGATAAAATTGCTCCCTGACTTTTGGTGTGGCAATTCTAAAACCTATTCCAAAAGAACCTGATCCGTTCAGTATTCTTGTATTAGTTACAAATTGAAAAAAAGAAGAAGAAAGGGTTACCAATTCACATGGAATTTTTATCCATCATAAAGTAATCACCCAAAGAATTAAAGGTTCCAACCCAACGGTGTAAACTATTGGAAAGTCAATCTTAATGAAAGTTCCAACCAGGAGCAGTTTAGTTCCCATATGAAGCTTCCTTTAATGATTGACTTGAGGTCAATTAAAGGACTTTTTATCTCTATGCCTTTTAAGCCTTTCTCTCTGTGTGCCTCTGTTGATCGAACAGCATTGAAGAAGACATCGTTTCAATTCTGATTCTGTAGAGAAGAAGAAGTATCAAGCAACGTTCTTATTCTTGGTTTTAACTCTCTTAAGTTCCCAGTTTTTCATCACAAAAACTTCCATCAAATGGAAGAAGAGTTTAAGAAGCCATTTTTTCCAATGACTCTTGATTCAGAGTTCAACAGTCTATCTTTGGGTCAATATCATTTTTTCATTCTCTATCATTGAGTTTAAGTGGGGTCCATTAACACAAAATTTGAGGTATTCACTCACTATCTATAATCATTCCAATATTAACTCGACTGAAAGGCATTTGTTCTTGCAAGGTGGGAATGGACTTGGAGATACAGGACTAGTTCTTTCAATTGATGCTAAGCCTAGACTGAAATTGACACCAGAGCTTCATGAGCACTTCATAAACATAAAAGCAGTCAATCAGCTTGGAGGTGCAGACAGTGAATATATACAGCTCAACTAGATTTAAGGAATATTAGAGAACAGTGTCCTCCAAATGTGAACCTTAGATTCGTCAATAATGGAATTTGGACCACCTTTAATCAAATTCTTGAGCTTACCTTATGACGAAATGTTCCTCCAAATATGTAATGGGCATATCATATGATTAGGATTTTATAATTGTTGTGACCTAATGAGCACTTACTAGGAACCTAGTTGACCAATCTGGAAGGGGGAAACTATCAACAGAAAAGTTAAATGAGCGACTCTATTAATCAAAGAAAGTACTAGAACGCGTGTGACACAATAAATAAAATATTTGTGCATCATATTAGTTGTATTAGGTATTGTGCAAAACTAGAACATATGTGACAAAATAAATAAAGGATAGGCAAAGGGAAACTTACCCTAATCCCAGCTGAAAACTAAGTTTGGCAGCCATCACAGTACTGGGAATCACAAAAATGAAGCAATATGAGTAATGAGGCAATAACATAAATGTATCAAACCTCATCTGTTTATGGAGGTAAAATGAACATGCATGAAAATTATTTATTCACTGGAAGACCAGAAAAATCCTTACTTCAGATGATGACCAAGAACCAGATGCAGGCCTGTCTGCAGAAGTCCACTAACGTGTCCCGGAAGCTGCCATTAAGCCGGCCAATAATCCTACTCAACAAAAATCACATATTAAGCTACAAAGTATTTAAATGTAACCATAGTTAGGAAAACAGGAATGAAAATTAAAAGCAAATACCAAAATATTTTAGAAGAAATTCTTTAGAATATGAAATTCTAAAGAAAGCAATCCACTAGAACTCAAACATTACTTCATCCTTATTTATTCAACTGTTTCACAAGAGAGCAGCTACTAAGAGAACAAGTTTCACATCAAACCCTAGTAAAACTGAAATATCAAAACCTTCAGATAGAACCTAACCAATCGTCCCACATCTCCAAAAATAAAATAAATAAAAACAATAAGAAGAAAAGAAGAACAATATACATGCATACCATTTACCAAGAGGATATACAGCACATGTCATCTTTCCCATGGCTAATCCAAGTGGGTCCTGTTGATACCTCCCATCATCAAAATCCACAAGTGTATCAATATAGTACATTTCTCTAAATGGCCATTCAGGAAGTTCATGGTTATTGTAGTAAGTATCCTCCTAAATCAAAATCTTAAAATGGGTTCAATGCCCCCAACAAAAAGGAAAGAAAAAGGATGGAAACATATAAACTTTGGGCCAATAACAACTAATCATCCAAAAGAAAAATTACAGATTGACAGTTTAAATAGTTCAGCAAAGTCAAAATAACCGAAGGGAAAGAATAGATGAAGACAATTGAAATAAGAAAATGACTCCCATGTACCCAAAAAAGATGGAAGCGCATTCACCTCGGACCAATAGCAACTAATTATCTGAAGGAACACATAGCTAATTTAAATAGTTAAATAAAATTAATATGGGTAGAAAATAAATAGCCTCATCAAAAAATATATTAGCACCAATCATGCAGGTCGTTATCCTGGATAACAGTCGCAAACATGAGTAATGGGTTATGAAGGATCATGAATGGACGATAATTGTTATTAACTAATAAGAGAGATACCTAAGCATACTATATGAAGATATAATTTAGGAATAATAATTATAAAAGAACCAAAAACCTGAACTATTTATTTGCACTTGGACATTTTCAAGAGTAGGCAATAAAATTAAATGACAAGGATTATTTAAAGAATGCAAAAAACCAGAAGCAAACTTACATGCGAACTTAATGTTTAAACTTCCAAGAGACAGAATATTTCCACTTTGTCTTAAAACATAGGCTCCCGAGACTTCCCCGCAAGTAAGTACCCATCTCGACATCCGTCAAATTTCTAACTCCCTACAAACACATTCCAAACAACAATAACCCTATTAGCTCTGTATAAGATCAGAGGACAAATCTAAGCACCTCATGACCACAACTACCAAGCAGCAGAGAGATCAGTACCTAAGAGAAAGAAGAGAGGATTGTTTGCTTCTCCAGATCCTCACAGAAATCAACAAAAAAAAAAAAAAAACTGGAATAAAGTTGTGAGAGAGGAGCACTGTAGTAAGAAGACGATCTTACTTCTCTCCACAGATTGTAGGTCGTAGAGAAGATTTAGAGAGACTTGAGACTCAGAGAAGTTGCAGACATGGTTTACATTTTGGAGAAATAGAGTCGATTCAGTCTTGCGAGAGACTAGACTCATTAGCTTTTGACGTGAGCAACCAGACTCGATAGTTGATGAGACTTGGGTTTCAAATTTTGCTTGGTTTTTTGGTCAGGAAATAAAATGGGAAAGTTAAGGTCTCCTGTAAAATTTATTTTACCATGTAAAATGTTTTTTTTTTCTGCCAACCAAACACAAAAAAAATTCCCCTGTGAAATAAATTTCACTTCCGCTCAAAATATTTGCATTCCCCTGGCAACCAAACACAGCCTCTACACATTCTAATCCAAGGAAACAACTTGATACCAGGTAGGAGAGGACTAGAGGAGGTTGACTATCTTATTATCATCTCATTTCTTAGCCAGGTGATGACCAGGGGTTAACCCACTTCTGGCTGCCTTATATCGATTGGTGGCACTATTTAAATCGGTTCCACTCTCATTTGTTGTTACTTCACTTTTAGGCACCATATGCCTTCTCAGAGATGCAAAACCATATAAACAAGTACATTCTTGTGAATCACAGCCATTTTCTGGTTGGTAAAGCTGTGAATAAGAAACACCATCCTTCTTCAATCTTCAGTTTCCTTATTTTTTTGATCTCATAAGGCAAGGATGTCATCATTACCACTTTTCCTTCTCATGTTTTTCCTGAGACTCCTTAATGTATCGAAAATCTCAACTGCCCTTGGGGAGGATGAATCCCCTGAGAAGAAAACATCAACTTTGTCTCTCACCTCAATCCAGCTACACCCTGGATGCTTCTTCAATCCTTTATCTTTCATTGAAACCCTTAGATTTGCTGCCTTGTCCCACAATCCTGTTTCCCCGTACAAATTTAACAACGGAGTATAATTGCTGGCTCTGTCGGGATCCATATTTAATAGGTTATAAGCAGCTAATTCTCCAAGCTCAATGTTATGATGAGCTCGACAGGCAGATAACAAACACAGCCAAACACTCTTATCTGGTAGTATAGGCATGCCTTGGATGAAACTGTAAGCTTCAGTTAAATGTCCAGCACGACCCCATAGGTCAATCATATTCACATAATGTTCCATTCTAGGTTCAATGCCGTAGTCTCTTTTCATTGATTGGAATATACTGAGCCCTTTTTCAATCAACCCCGAATGGCTGCAGGATGAAATTAGGGCAAGGAATGTGACTTCATCCGGTATTACTCCCAATCTTTGCATCTCATCAAATAATGCAACTGCTTTCATGCACTCTCCATGAGATCCATAACCAGCAACCATCGAATTCCAAGTCACTATATTTTTCTGAGGCATGTTTTCAAAGATCTTCTGTGTATATTTTAAGCACCCACACTTGATATACATATCTATTAGGGCATTTCCCGCTTGAAGATCTGTCTGTATCTCATGTCTTATCTGGTACGCATGTACAGCTTTTCCTTTAAGTAATGCTGCCACTGATGAGATAGCAACAAGGATGTTCGTAATGGAAACAGAGTCTGGAGTCAAACCATGCTGTACTATTTGAGGAAAAAGATTAATTGATAGATCTGGAAGACCATTCCAGCAGTAGCAGGAGATTATTGAATTCCAACACACCAAATTCTTATGTGGCATTTCAGAAAATACATTCCCAGCCATCCTTGGCAAACCACATTTAGCATACATATCTATCAGATTACAACCAACAAAAGTATCCAATCCCATTCCACTTTTGAGGACAAATCCATGGAAACAACAGCCCAATTCTAAATTCTGAAGTCCCACACAAGCACTGATTACACTTCCCATGAGCATGGGATCTGGTTTCTGTCCTGCAGCCCTCATTGCCTTGAACAAGTGCAGAGCATCCTCAAAACTCCCATTTTGGCATAATCCTGATATCATGGAGCCCCAAGAAACAACATCCTTATGCTCCATTTTACTAAAAACAGATTTAGCATCCTCAGTCGCTCCACATTTTGCATACATTGTCAACAGCGCACTCTGTACAGCCACATTACCCTGTACAGGTCTTTTGATCAATTCTCCATGGACACTCCTTCCAAAATCATGTAAATCAAACAAACTACAAGCTGCCAACAAATTAGAGATCGTGAATGAATCTGGTGCAAGCCGAAAAAATCTCATCCTTCTGTAAACATCCAAAGCATGTTCAATACAATTGTTAAAGATATAACCAGAGATCATTGAATTCCATAATTCAGTTTCTTTATCGGGTTTCTGATCAAAAACTTTCTGCGCATCTTCTATTGATCTATCCCTGGCATACATGCTGAGGAGAGAAGAGTAAACATAGGGATCCCAGTCAACACCAATCTTAATCACATTGCAGTGAACTGCCCTACCAAAACCAATATCTTCTCCATGAGAACATGCGGTCAGGACACTAGAGAATGTTGCTGATCCAAGTTTGCAATTCTCACTCTTCATTACTACAAAAAGTTCTAAGCTCTTCTCCCACATTCCATTCTCATAAAACCCACGAATCATTGCATTCCATGGTACAGCATTGCTCTTATCCTCCATTCTATCAAACACTCGCCATGAGCCCATTGGTTGACCGCATTTAGCATACATGTCAATCAAAGCAGTCACCAAGTAAGGGTCAACATCAAGCAATTGTCTAACAACACAGGAATGTATCTGCCTCCCTCCCACAAGATTACAGGATTTACTGCAGATTTGAAGAAGGATGCTCAGGGAGTACGCATCCGGCCTGATACCCAATGATTGCATTATGCGAAACTGAAGGAAAGAATCATGAATACATCCGTACTGAAAATACCCATCAATGATAGAGTTCCAAAGAGTGACATCGTTTAAAGACTCCCCGCTTTCAGACACTGAAACAAACACTTGGACTGCATTATCAAGGAACCCACATTTAACATACATATTGATGAGGGAGCTAGCGATGTAGGGATCGTACTGTAAACCCATGCAGATGATAGAGGCATGGATCCTGTTTCCACAACGACAATCCGAAAGGGCAGCGCAGGCTTTGAGGAGAGAAGGAAAGGTGAATTTATCAGTTTTATGAGGAGAAAGCGATGACGCTCTATTATTGGAGTATAATTGCAGGGCTTCTGAATAGAGCCCACGTTGAACATAAGCCCTTATCTTGGCACTGATCGAGGATAATGGATCTAATTGCCTCAGACTAGAGAATTTCCGGTAGAAAACCAGACGGAGATGCATATCATCTTCGTGGGTAGCTTGTCTAAACTTAGAATTCCAGAAAGAGAAACAGTTAACGCTAATTCAGTGCCTCCTTTCCTCCTTCTGCTTCAAGTCTTTATGTTACAGACTTACACTCTTATTCATTCCTGATCTCTCATTCTACTTTTTTTTTTTTCCTTTTTTCCTTTTTCCTAATGAAGGGAAGATTGTTCTTTTTTTTTTTTTTTTTTTTTTTTTTTGGTAAGTAGAAGGGAAGATTGTTTTATCTCCACAGAAGTTAACAAAGATGGGGAAAAAATGATACGGGGCATAACAGTCAAACACCGCAGTTCAGCAGTCGTTCTATTGAAACCTTAAAGCCAATCCTACTTGCAAACTAGAATTTGTCTGTAAGTTCATACGATTTACTTCTTAAAACTACAAATTAGTGAACATTCGGAATGATGGATGTGAGAGAAGAAAGATAATTGATTTGTTGGAATGGTTCATCAATAACGATGGACTTGGATAGGCAAGGAACCCACAAATGTGAGTATTATCTTTTCCGACACATGAGAACTTAAAGGAGACTAGGCTTCTAATGGACTCGGTGTCTCATTGATTGGATTGGCTGATTTATATCAGTTTTGGACTTAATCAATCTCCGATTCGGTTTTGTTTTAATATTATTATATATGGTATTGGTCACGTATCAACTTCTCATTGGATTCATAGATTGGATCGATTTTGGACATAGCTGATACTTTGTCCAATGCCTGGACTTAGAACCTCGAGTCCTTGATTGGAATTGTCATTGTTAAACAAAATCTTAGATAAATGCCTACGTCCACTGTATGGATAGATTGGCCATTGTAGCTCTTCTCATCAAGCAATGTGTGAAATGAATACTTTATCATTTAAATGACAGTGTCCAGTATACGAAAGTTTGACCATTGGGAAAAATCCCTTCCCTATGAAGTCGCTCGGCACACAATGCCCTCTTGCATCGTGCGACCGCACTTGTTTCTCTCGAAGAAATGCTTGATCATCGCATGGCGAAATGGCTCCATCACTTGTGTTCGGGTCCTTGTGAGGGGATCGGATCAGTTTATTTATCATCCTTGGGGGAGAGAACGGATGTTTGGAATTGCCACCTGAAATTAGGGTTCATGACCAGGTGTGCCTGTTTTACTAGCAAAACAGATAGAAATAACTCCATATGAATATAGGTCTTCGTCTGCGAATCGAAGTTTGGATAGGGGGTCAAGTTACATAAGTGGGTAGTGTGAGTACTCTCTTTGCCTCTCGTAGATCCAATTTGTTGCTGGACGCAGATGATAAAGTATTCCTTCCTTTTCGATCAGTCTAACTACATGTTAACAATTGCCAGTTTATACTAATTGCATATTCTTACTGTTAACCTAGGCATGTTTCTATCCTAATGCTGGCAAAATAGAGATAGAGCACGTACCTGCGATCCATCTTGCAATTTTACAATAAATTATTCTATTTACAGGAATATAAACATATACCATGATCCACCCTATCTCCAACATAAATTTAAAGAAAGTAAGAAATCAAACATTGTTATTATGTACGGAGAACAGATACCTCATATATAAAATATCTACATTTCCCTCTTGTATAAATGTAAATAAATAAATAAAAAATTTACCTAGCTCAAACCCCGCTGAGAGGGAACAGTCAAACGGGGGGTTTTTGCTTCCTTAGGCAGCACCTCCAAACTTCTTTTTCTTTTTCTTTTTTGGGCCCAGGGGATGGAACAACACTCTCTCACTTTGTTGGAAAAAATCAATCACAATCTCAAGTAGTAAAGAAAATCAACTATAGGGTAGCCAAGGAAAGTTCTAAATTCAAAGTTCTAAATTCAAGTCATTAAGTTGTCTTCTAAGTCACATTTTCCAAAAGAGGAAAACCTCTATTTATCCTTAAAACCAAACCCACTCCATAGCGAAAGAATGCCCACCAAGTTCAGATAAGGGAATGCTTCCCCTAACCACTAAAGGAAAGGCTCGACAAAGGGCATGGTTGGCGCTGAGTAGTCTTCAGAATGGAGTAGGCACGACTTACGCTCCAAATCCTCCCGCATCTGAACATATATGTATGGAGAACAAGATTTTAAAAGAAAGTGCCTCACCATACCAACATGGTAGTATCTAAACTATTAATCCATCTGGAAAACCAAGCCAGATGGAGAAAGGTAGTGGTAGATTCCACCCCAAGAAGAGTGCTCTCTTATTCCGACTTCCTCAGAGCCTCTAATAGCACAGCCAAGACAACGATGGGTTCTCTACCCCTGTGGGGATGACAAAAGTTTTGAGAATCTCACTGTGATGTTTTACTGTGGCTCCACACATATAATACCACCACGATGTATAGACTGTTTGTGGAGTCGTATGGGGTGCATTGGGCTCTACGAATCAATTACACGTCCATCAATCCATTGTTTCCATTCAAGCCGTAGACAAGTGTTGCTGTCTTGCCGTGCTCCATCCAATGGCGCCACTTGTACTAACATGGAGCCTCATTCACATACCACGGATCCGTGGTCATTTGCAACGGAGCTGCAGTAAGGGCAATGTCGGTTTTGTCCATTTTTCAGAAAAGATAGTATTAATGGAGTTTTTGATAGCAAATGTGTTCAATCTTTTCCCCACCCATGAGAGAGAGTGTTCTTGCCCAAAATTATCGTCGTTTACAAACATTGGTGGCAAAGTTTGATGTCTATAGTCTGATCTAATCATTCGGGAGTATCTCATTTAGTTTTGTTCAGTTCTATAAACTAGTGTTCTTCGAATTGACCCCAGTAGAGTAGTTGCACTTGTTTTATATTAAACTATAGAATATATACTGATATAAAAACCAATTTGAGCTGATACAAAAATTTCAAAATGAATCCCTTATGTACTTATACAAGGAAAGACTATCATAGGAATCAGTAGCTGTTTACAATTTAATCATTTAATTAAAAAATGTTTGAACCAATACAATTAGGGTATATAATGGGTAAATTATATTCAAGGTACCTACCATTTAAGAAACTACACCGAAGATATCTAACATTTCATAAATTATGTCCGTTACACAACTGTATCCTCAGATCTAACGTGTTCATTATCTTGAACCTTATCAAGCCCCCTCAATCGAAACGCGTTAGGAACAACCGTGAGATTGCATTATAAAATTAAAAACCTTTGAGAAGATAATGGTTTTGTCAGAATATCCGCTAATTGGTCTATGATAGAGCATAATTGAACCTCCAAATCCTTGTTCGCCACCTCACATATGAAATAGAATCCAACTCCGCATGTTTTGTGCGGGCTTGTGAGGTAAGTGGCTCCATCAATTTTGAGCATGATGAGGAGGTTTTGCACATATTTCTACTGTGACAAGAAGAGACCATTGGCATCGGAGTGGGCTTCAATACCTAAGAAATAATGCAAAAGGCCAAGGTCCCTTAATTTGAAAGTGTTGTTGATATCCCTTATTAACTGAGTGATGGCTCCAATATCTCTACCAGTTACAATAATATCATCAGCGTATATAAGCATCATGGTGTGCTGCCCATTGTGCACTCGAACAAATAAGGAGGTGTCGGATTTTGTGGCGTAAAAACCCATTGCATGCAATTTGGTGCTTATCCAAGAGAACCAAGCACGGGCTTGTTTAAGTCCATATATAGCTTTATGGAGATGGCATACTTGGTTTGGTTGACCCGCATCAACAACCCAGGTGGGTGGGAGATATATACTTCTTCACGAACGTTGCCATGGAGGAAGGCATTGTGTACAACCAATTGTCGGATGGCTAGCCCTTTGAGAGAGCCAGTGTAAGTTCCATATGAATTATAGTAGGCTTTACAGCCTAACTATACATCTTCGTGTAATTGATCCCCTCTGTCTGATTATACCTATTGTCTACCAAATGTGCCTTATACCTCTCCACGGTCCCATCTGGTTTTCGTTTGATACGGAAAATCCATTTACAGCCCACCAAATGTCCATTGAGTGGCAAGGAAGCTAGTGTCCATGTGCCATTTTGAATTAGAGCATTATGGGACACTGCCATGGCGGGACGCCATTGTGGATGCTTTTGTGCTTGGGTGAAGCCTGTTGGCTTGGTTTCCAAATGGACTGAGAAAGCCAGCGGATGCCTAGTGGTAGCAAATGTCACATGGTCTAGAACATGCAATGTCACTGAGTGTTATCATGAGTTCTCGTGACCATGGGCATGTAGAGGGGGAAGGGAGGCCATTGGCGCCACTTGGGGGGACATGGACAGCAGCAGGTTGTGATTTCATGAGATCAGCTTGATCTTGGGAAGTAACCATAGGAGATGCTAAAGACGTTGAGAGAGGCTGGCTAGAAACCATGTCTTCGGTAATAGGAGGCATGATCATATCAGGTAAGGGATCCGTGTCATAAGCTAGTGGTATGATGGGAGATCGAACAATAGGGACAACACTCGTAGTGCATGGGGTAGCACCAATGACAAAGTTAATAACTCTTGATGGGGTTGATCGGCAAATGGAAATCAAACCTCATCGAAGATGACATTTCTAGATATATAAAATTGTCCCTAGTCAACATGCAAGCATTTATACCCTTTATGTTGAAGGCTATACCCAACAAAAATGCACTTCAGTGAGTTGTTAGGTCGAATAACAGGGTAGCAAGCACATCCATAGACCTTCAAAGTAGTATAGTTGGGAGCATTATGAAACAAGATTTCATAGGGAGAATGCTTTGTTGAAGTCGGCATCGTGTTGATCAAGAAAACAACAACATTAAAGGATTCATCCCAATATATGGCTGGAACATGGGCAGCATAGAGCATCATTAGGCCAATCTCCACGATATGGGAATGCTTTCATTCAGCCCAACAATTTTGCTCATGGGTATGAGGATAGGAGAGGCGGTAAAGGATACCTGATTGTTCCAAGAACTACTTAGACACATTCATGTATTCTCTACTCCAATCCGTTTGCATCATCTTAATATGGTGCTCAAAATAATTTTCCATTTGTAGCTTAAAAGTTTGAAAGACGAAAAAAAAAACCAGATTTACGAGTTAAAGCAAAGAACCACGTATATTGTCTTTAGTCATCAATAAGAATTGTATAATATCGATAACCAATAGAAGAAATAGTGGTTGAAGGACCCCAGACATTAGAATAAATAAGGTCTAAAGGTCCTTGAGAAACCAAAGTAGAGACAGGAAATGGTAATTTATGAGCTTTTCCAAATGGACATGAAGAACAAAAATGAAAATGAGCAGAACTATCAACAGGTAGTTTATATATGGAAAAGATCCTTCCAACTATCTAAGGGGAAGGATGACCAATCCTTTGATACTAAACATCAAGGGAATCATGTTTACCACCATAAGCGGTGGACGTGGGAGGATGTTGTGCAGATATGGATGTGGTGGTGAGATGATATAAGCCATTGTCAAGTTCGCCACAGAGTAGGGCCTTCCCTGAGCAGCGATCCTTAACAATACAACAATGATTCAAAGAAAGGGAGCAACAAGTTGAAAATAATTTAGTAGAGCCAGTGTTAAGAATTTGCAAACCTTGACCATTCCCCACTCAAACTTGATTAGTTCCGTCATATGCAGATCGCACTGATAAGTTGTTGATATCAGATGTGATGTGGTTGGTTGCATTGGAGTCAGGATACCATCCATGTATATTAACTGAAGTAGTGGTTGCAACCATTGCTGGTGGAGGAGCATTTGGAACAGATTGATACTCGGCATCGAAGAGATAGTAAACTTCAAGGCAGTGTGATCAAAACGATTACACCTTGCACTAGGGTTGATTTGAGTTACCATGATCTTGACTGGTTCTGATGTGGAGATTTGGAGGTCGCATTGTATGATGGAGGATTACCACTACCAGTTTCCCAAGACCTTGATAGTTGAAGGTTGCCACATTTGCTTCAGATACAATGGATTGAAACTATTGTTCAAGCCGAAATTCATGGCTTAATAGCATTCCGTGAAGATCATTGAGGGAGATGTCATCAGCCCTTGTAGAAATAGCAGTGACAAATGCATCCCAATTGGTGCCTAGACCAGCTAAAATGTGAAGAATGAAATTAGAATCCGCAACTAGGTGAGCAACAACAACAAGGTTATCATTTATGCTTTTTATCTTTTGAAAATAAGCAGTCATAGAAGAGGATTTCTTGTTCTTTGTTTGCAGCTACAATTTAAGTTGCATGATCTGTAATTGAGATTGTGAGGAAAAGAGCCTTTTAAGACTATTCCATAGAGAATAAAAAAATTACAACTTACCACTTGAGCTAGTACAGATTCAATGAGGGAGGAAAGAAGCCATCACATTAATAACTAATCTTGGGTGATCCAAGATCATCAGGATTTTCCATAGGAGTTTGTAGAGTAGCAGAGGAAGAATCTAGTGCAATGTGCGACTGGGGGCAAGTGTTGGTGCCATCAAGATATCCCATCAGCTTGTACTCACGTAGAAGAGGCAACAGTTGGGATATGTACAAAATATAGTTATTCGGATCCAATCAAACAATAATGGAATGATGAAATTTGTGTGAGAAAGGAGAGGAAACACTATTGGTGAGGGAGGGGGTAGAAGATATTGTAGAAGAGGACATGGTTGAAGTTTGTCGAAGGGCAGAGTTTATACCTAGCTTGGTTGTAAGAACCGTACTCTGAAAACCGGTTTAACTCATGGTTTACATTGTGACAGGTCTCCCAATCATAATCAGATCGGAAAGCAAGGCCGGATAATGAACCACGATATCCAGGTATGAGAAACGATGTGTAAAAATATAATTTTTACATACCGGTCTCAGTACCGGTCTCACTCAGAGTGAGATCGATATGTGCAACCGGTATGTATTTCTCAAGTGGGGATGAACTCCAATGGGTCCCACACTCCGGATCGAGTTTAGGAAACCTTTTAGACGTAGGAGACCTTCCTAGAATGATCTCCCATTATATATACACATCATTCCTTCTCCTTAGATCCTTTCCAAATATTCTCAAACCCTAGACCGTTTGGAAGAGATCTGAAAAGGAGCAAGGAGGAAGGAAGAGACTGTGCAAAAAGGGGAATTTTTTCCGTTGGATGAGAGCACCACCATTCAACAAACACCGGTAAATGCTCAACCTCTGTATTAATGTTAGGATTTCGGATCGAAGCCGTGAAACGGCGTAATGATCCAAAATCCTAAGAACCCCAAAACCCTAGTTCTCATTGAGATCCAATCTGAGAAGGATGCGACGAAATAGTCGAAACTTAGATGACCAAATAAGTATTAGGACCTTAGAATGGTTTAGGAAGAACCCTAAAAACCAAGCTGATGATTAAAGGGAGAGGGAGGTCCGAGATTGGACTCTCGGACCCATACCGTCGGGTATATCGGCTGGACAATAAGTCCTGCGGTATGGTCCTGTGGTATATACCGTAGGCACATACCGGCTGCAGTGTACTGAGACCGGTACTGAGACCAGTATTGAGACCGATATATACCACAGCGCATACCAGTCTCACTATACTGAGACCGATACTGCAACCGGTATGCTTATCAAAGCCTGGTTGTTGGCCAGACTTGGTTTTCACCAACTGTAACCCTAATAATTTAATTCTAATCTATAAATATGTCCAGCCCAATTCTGCACCAACCAGAATGGTGTGATGAACCGTCAATAAACCAACGGTTCAACCAGGATCTCACAATAGGCTATCCCACATATGATAAACCAAAACACATTCCACATTAATCAGAGGTAATAACATAAATAGCGGAAGTCTTACAGATAATGAACTGAGGTCTAATCATGATAAATAATTAATATTTCATTTATTTTCAAGTAACCAAAACATAACTTAATACATATTATAATATCCAAATACGAAAATTAAACTCTAAACGTATCCACCGCTGAAACGCTCACTTAACGAACCATGTTCGTCATCCACAGCTTGCTCATCATAGCCGCTACATGTTCATATGTTGGCGTGTCAACATAATCTTCAATCATAGTACCTGCAACATCAGAAACTAAAAAGAATTACGCGCACGAGGGTCAGCTCACCAACTTGAGCTCAGTGAGTAAAAAAAACAATGCAACAGTACATATGCATGCAGTCAATTCATATCTTTGGTCTGGTTTATAGTTTGCAATGCGTAATAGAAAGGTTGGGTGGTCAAAGATTAACGTTTATTGACCCCGCCTCTATACACAGGGTGTGGAAGTCCGCCCGAAGGTTAACGTTTATCGTCGTCCCCATCCACCCTAACCATGACATTATACAACAAAGGTTAACGTTTATTGCTATATAATACCATACCAACACGTAAGCCCCTGCTAGCGAGGGCTTGCAAACTGGGCTCGCAACTAACCAATCCTAATGCCAAACAGTGTATCCAAGGCCTCACCCCAACATCCCTCAGAATGTCCATAGAGATAGAGCTAAGGCCCCCCGATAGAGTCAGAGACTACAAGGACCAAGACCACCTCGCCTGATACTCTACGACATAATAGTTCTGCTAAAGTAATGGCGATACGACAATGCTAATGCACAAGACTTGAGTTAGAGATAGAGCTAAAGTGCTGAGACCCGCCAAAGGTTAACGTTTATTGACGTTCTCATCACACCTCCCCTGATACTCGCTCGCATCAAGTACACCAACCACACACAATGTAATCACATGCCGATTCCTATCATCATCATCATCATCATCATCATGTTATAAACAGTAGAGTAAATATGCATGAACAAATAATAGAAATATTAGATGACATGTTGTATGCACATTACAAACATATTCGCATAGAATCAAGCATGGCATCGGACTCAAGAAAATAGAAAACAGTTTGTTATTAACCAATTAGTTTAGAGTTTCGTTTCCTCACCTTAGCTTGTTAATAGATCCTCTTCCAAGCTTTAGAATCACCTTTATATTGTTATTATATTGCTAGAAGACCTAACAAAGTCAATAAAATTTAATTAGAATTTATTCAGAATTTAAAAACCATGCTGTTAACTGAGGGTCGGAGGTAGGGTCGGAGTCATGATCGACCCTGGGTGCGACCCTCCCCCTAATCTGAACTTCCCGAACACTGAGGGTCGATGCTAGGGTCGGATCTGCCATCGACCCTAGGTGTGACCCTCCATGGTTTGAGTCAAAAATATCAGATTTCGTTCTCTCTTTCATGGTTGGGTCCTATGGCTTACTTCCACAATCCATTCTATACATGTTCTATGATTTAGAACTATACTTTATTCACATACATGGTTTTAATGATCTCCTCCATGGTTTTCATTGAAACGAAACCATGGATGGATGATTTGGGTTTCTTCTAAGTCATACCCTCTTCATAAACCATTCTAAAGTCTTAAATAAATCATGGGGAATGTATTCATACCTTAGGCTTGCTGAGATTCAGAGTTCCTCTGAATTTCCTCTTCTTCCTTAGCCTCTTCTTCAGGTTTTCCTTCTCTTCTTCTCATCCTTCTCTTCTCTTTCTCTCAATCCAATTAGGGTTGTAAAATGAGTGAAAGAGGCTTAGGGATGTCCTATTTATATGGCAAAACCTCCCAAAATAAGTCCCATTGAGTTTAGGAAAGGTTCCAATCGAAATTAGGAAGGTTTCCTAATTTTCGGTTCGTGCTGTTTTTCCCGAATACCGAGGGTCGATGGGAGGGTCGATGGGAGGGTCGGACAACTCATAGACCCTGAGACCCATGGTTGAGGGTCGATGGTGAGGGTCGATGGGAGGGTCGGACCTGCCTGTTAAAACCTGCGACCCTACCCTCATTTTGACTATTTTTGGATAAATTTTCATATTGGGTCTTGGTTTTTCTTCACACATTTGGTCCACTTGGCTCGACCATGATATGTAGACGGGTCCCGACACAAAATATAAGGTTAGGACGGGTTCGTGGCGTGCGGGTCTTACAACTCCACCACCCTTAAAAGAAATTTCGTCATCGAAATTTGAAAGTACGGATCTTACAACTCCCCCATCCTTAAAATAAATTTTGTCCTCAAAATTTGAATTTACTTCAGAGTCACTAGGTGGGAATTCTATTTCTGCATTTCATCTTCTTCCTCCCATGCAATCTCCTCCGCGTATCGTTTTCGTCAGATTATCTTCGTATAATTGATACCAAGTTTTTAAGGTGTTATACCTTTCAACTAGTGAACTAGGCTGGTACCACTTCAATAATTAAATCTCCTATTTTATCCAATGATTCCGTAGTCAATACTTTTGATATGGATCTCCAATGTACTTCTTCAATAAAGACACACGAAATACATCATGCACACTAGACACAGACAGTGGTAACGCTAATTGATATGCAACTTTTCTATGTCTCTCCCAAGCTTATAAGATCCAACACATATATAAATTATGACTTTCCCTTCTTGTCTAATCGTTTCAAACTGCGCATAAGTGATATCTTCAAAAACACTTTGTCACTTATGGCGAACTCAAGGTCTTGGTGTCTCTCCTGACATCTTGAGCTATCCTAGCCCTTTTTCTTTGATCTTGTCTGTCACTCGATAGTTTTCTTCCATTAACTCAGGTCTTAAAACTCTTCATTCACCGATTTCATTCCAAAACAGAGGGGTTTGACATTTCTACCGTACCATGCTTTATAGGTGACATTTACATGGTAGCTTAGTAGCAACTTCAATTTACAGTAACTTCTCAACTCACGTTCCTTGAAATCAATTTTACAAGCTTGGAGCATATCTCTTAGGATCTGTATAGTCCGCTCCGACTGTCCGTCGGTTTGAGGTAAAGTGCGGTACTAAACTTCAACTTTGTTCCCATTATTTTCTGTAGATCCTCCCAAAACTTCGAGATAAGGCATAAGCCTTTGATCGACACTAAGCTCTCATGCATACCATTTAATCTGGAAATATTATCCATATATAGCTTAGTTAGTCGCTCCAAAGCATAACGAGGTCGTATAGCAATGTAATGAGCTATCTTCATAAGGCAATCAACAATTACCCAAACTGCGTCAACCGATCAGTGGTCAGTGGCAAATCAGTGACATAATTCATTGTAATGCAATTCCACTTTCAGATTGGCTTTGATAGTTATTGTTGTAGCCATGTTGGTCTTTGTCTTTCAGCCTTTACTTGTTGATAATTCAATTACTGAAACATGCATCTATCCACAACCACTTCCATTCCCTTTCTGCCAAAATAATCTCTTCATGTCATGATACATATTGGTACTCTAGTATGTACTGAATATTGAGTACAATGGATTTTTATCATTATCCTCTTCATAGTATCCAAGTCTTTATCTTCATGTATTCAGAATCTGCCTCTGTATCTGAGTACTATCTCCACATCCAAAGTAAGTTAGGGTTAGGTTTTTCTTTCTCTAAATCTCCTGACATTATTCTTATATACAGATTTAACAAAATTGCTACTTTTATTTCATCCACCAATTCAGAGATGATTTTTTTTTTTTTTATTTATTTTTACCATAAACGCAACCGAACTATTGTTTCATAATTCATCCATAAGTTCTCGTTCGATTGGATCATCACTAGCTTCTATTATATGTTACCCTTTTCCAAATCTGAATCTGTTGCTACAGAACATAAGGCAACATTTATACTCGGTCCTTCTTCAGACCTCATAATCCCTTTTTGCTTAAGGCTTAGCTACTACATTAGCCTTGCTCAGTGACCTTGAATATCACGGTCTTAATCCTTCAATGTTCAAACCATTTTTCTATCCTCATGTTCAACTCTTTCTGATGAAGAGATAAATAGGACTCTTAACCTAAAATTATTCTCCGTTTAGATAATGTCTCCAAGTCTTGATTACATAATTCATCACCGGTAACTCCAAGTCATGAGTAGGGTAACGCTTCTCATGCTCCTTTAGTTTTCTTGAAACGTATGCAATCGCTTATTTACCTTGCATCAACCCGCATCCTTGATCCAATCCGAAAGCTCCGATGGATAGGGTAAAAGGTTTCCCTGGTGCCGAAACGATCAAAATGGGAGCTGATATCAATCTTACTTTAGAATCTAGAAATATTCTTCACCCTTGTCAGTTAAATTAAACTCCTCTCCTTTCCTGGTTAGCTTGGTAAGAGGTATTGCGATCTTAGAGTGGTCCTCCAAAAATCGTCTGTAATAACCAGCTAACCCAAGAAACTTCTGATCTTCGCAATATTCTTTAGGTGTTTCTCACCATATGTTTACGTCTATCTTAATAGGGTCCACTTTATTCCTTTTTATGACGCTACGTGATCTAATAAGATCACTTTGTTTAATCGGGTCTCATATTCCTTGGAATTGGCATAAAGCTTTTCCCTTCTCAGCTGTTGTGAAGCTGTTCTAAAATCCGTTGTATGAGTTGCTTCATTCTTGGAATAAACCAAAATATCATCTATGAAAACGATGACCAACGTGTCCAACATGTCATGAAACACCCAGTTCATCAGCTTCATAAAAGATGTAAGGGCATTGGTTAATCCAAACATCATAATCGAGAACTCATAATTGGCCAATCCTAGTTCTAAAAACTGTCTTCGAGATATCGCTATCCAAATTCTTCAGCTGATGATATCTTGATCGAAGATCAATCTTAGAAAATACCTTTGCTTCTTGCAAGTGTTTAAACAAGTCATCAATCTGAGGTTGTGAATATCGATTCTTGTTCGTGAGCTTGTTAAATTCTCGGTAGTTTATACGCAGACAACACTACCATCCTTCTTCTTCACGAATTGCATTGGCGCTTCTCATGATGCAATACTTAGCCGATTAGAACCCTTGTCTAATAACTCTTGTAGTTGAGTCTCAATTTCTTGAACTCCGTAGGAGCTACTCTACAGGTGCCTTTGACACTAGTATCGTCCTTGGTAGCAAGTCGATGACGAACTCGGTCGCATGATCAGATGGTAACTCCTGATAAGTCTCCTGGAAACACATCAAGAATTTATGCATCACATCAATACCTTCTGTCTGTGGTACTTCTTTGGTAACGTGTACCGCAGATACCATATATCCAACTTCTTTCTCTTCAAAGCATCTCTTCGCCTTTAGCATTGAGAGGATCAGCTTCTGCTTACTAGGCAATATGCTACCAATAAAACCAAATTATATACCATCTTTATTCTTGAATGATAACCTCTTCTATGCACATAATCACTTTTAGAGTGTTGAAACAACCAGTCTATTCCCAAGATGACGTCAAGGTCTGCCATCTCAAGTCTAATTAGGTTGTGTCCATATTTTATCCATCCATACGATTTGGACATTGTTCATAACACTCATCTAATACAACATTTAGTCCAAAAGGGCTTGAACTAGCAAAATCTAGTAGTAAGGTCTTAAGAGCTTGTCTAGTTCCTTCATCTCTTATGATTTTTCAAAGACTATCGTCAAAATCTCATATTGCACTCATTAGTTTATATTTCTTTTATCCTTGCTGTTCTACCTTGCTCTCTCTTCCATATACCTCGAAAAATATCTTATGATTGTTATTTCATATCTCAAGTCTATCTATAAGCATTAGGGTATATGCTTATAATTTCATTAATTCAGTCAACTCTTTTGGTCTTTACTTAATCATCTCAATCGACATTGGGCATAACTCAGTATTACTTATACTAATCTGAATACTATCAATGCCATGATTTTTGACTTTATCCTTGTATCCACTCTTAAACTCGCTTTTAGGAATCTTCTACTTTGTCCAAGATCCATACCGATATAGCCATCTTTAACTTTACTTGAGTGCTATCTATTTCTTTACTGGCTACCTTTGATAATTCTCACTTTTTGCTCATGCACTCTTTTATAGACCTGGCTCATATCCATCCACTTAAAAATCTCAAAATAGATTATCCATTACATCATCTGAGGTCTCTTGGTTATAGAATCTAATTTGAATTCAATCATCTTTCTTCCAATAATTCCATTATCACTAAACATTTTTATCATCAAAGGTCAGGGAGTGTATGAATCAAAATATTCATCCAAAAGTGATTTACTTTCTTCTATCAATTTAGCATAATGACAAACACTTGCTTTATCTAGTGAACCTAGGTTTAAAGAATCAGGAGTAAATCTGTGATAACCCAACCGGCATCAAAAGACCGTTAAGTTGCACGGTGGTCCAAATGCATAGAGGTTTTATAGTTCTTAACCTCATGGTTATAGGTTCTATCGAATATATAATGCCATTGGTCAAGGCACTACATGAGTAAATCTGGAGAGAGATTTCGTACATCAGTAAATCAGGTATAATCTGGAGAAAATTTTCGTACATCAATAAATCAGGTATAAATCAGTAGATGTAAGCTCAACATGATTAAGCATTTAACTGTTCATTCAGTTCGTATCTCTGTTCATGTTGTCGATCATGAGAATGGTGCAGATTGGTATAATCAGGACTAATACTAAAGAAACAATATTCGTAACTCCAATTGACAAGGTTAAATCAAGAAAGTATCCTGTCAAGACACGAGAATTTAAAATTTGGTATGTGCATCCTCTATAATCATAAGAGTAAATCAATAATGCACCGCATCCTATATAATCATATCCAGTTATATGGCCATAATTAGATTTGATCCTCTACTGAAAACGTTTAAGGCTTTGTCTTCAGAAAATATTCTTCAATCCTTGGTCGGATCATTGCAACTATCCCATACATCGGTGGCTGGTAAGGTTAACCACCTTGATATATTGCTTGTTGTGCACCAAACTTACGCCTGGGGTATGCATTACCGGGACTTCCCGTATGGTAAAGACGCGTGTTATAGTTAACAGGTGTTGGGGTACAATGTTGCTACCAATTGGTACCGTACTTGGTTTGACTCGGAGGTGTTGATGTAGCATCAGCAACTTGGGTAGTGATTTACATAGCAACTTGCATAGTCGGTCTCATCTGTTGTTGCTCTTGTATTTTATTGGGTCAAGTTTATGACAACCATAACCAAGGTACTTGATAGTCCAGTGGTTACGGGAGTGGTCTGATTGTTTACCTCCTTTGATTCGCTCTAATCTGATTATCATTATTTAGCATCTACTCAGATGAGTTTTTATTACCCATCATTGACCCTGATAGTGGTGGGATCAAGTTGCAACCTCTTCTTAATGCTCAGCGGGTAGTGGATCAACTTGTAATGGATCTCACTCTGAGTCTCCATGTTACCCAGGGGTATAGCTTTATCTTCTTGTAGTTACTCTTATTCTTAAGGTTTGGCCATTATTCTCTTATCTCTGTTGGATTTAGCCCGAGATCTTTTCCTTTATCTCTACAGGGGTTTTGGCATTACTAGCCATTTTTCTTCTCTCTCTGTCATACATCGAGTTTCACATCTTGTGAAGTACCAACTCGGTATTCTAATTTTCTGCTATACAGATGCTCCCTTCTTGCTACTGTACAATATCCTTGTATACTTGGATAACTACCCAACTTATTAAGATAATACCCTATAATGTTTGTTTATTAGGATAATTTTTTGGTCTTCTCTTTCTGTGTGAGTATATATATGGTTTCACCTTTTATATGTACATTATCGTCTTGTTTGATTTCTGTCTCAACCAACACAGGTGCTTATGGTTTGTTTGTATTAAAGCTTTTAATTTATCCTAACTCAATTCATGGACTCCAGTGGAAGTATTCAGATTTAATGGGTAAGGCCTACGAGGTGCTCTGATACCAAGTTGTCACACCCCAATTCCGTACCAACCAGAATGGTATGATGAACCGTCAATAAACCAACGGTTCAACCAAGATCTCACAATAGGCTATCCCACATATGATAAACCAAAACACATTCCACATTAATCAGAGGTAATAACATAAATAGCGGAAGTTTTACAGATAATGAACTGAGGTTTAATCATGATAAATAATTAATATTTCATTTATTTCCAAGTAACCAAAACATAACTTAATACATATTACAATATCCAAATACAAAAACTAAACTCTAAACGTATCCACCGCTGAAACGCTCGCTTAACGAACCATGTTCGTCAGCTTGCTCATCATAGCCGCTACATGTTCATATGTTGGCGTGTCAATATAATCTTCAATCATAGTACCTGCAACATCAGAAACTAAAAAGAATTACGCACGCGAGGGTCAGCTTTCCAACTTGAGCTCAGTGAGTAAACAAAATAATGCAACAATACATATGCATGCAGTCAATTAATATCTTTGGTCTGGTTTATAGTTTGCAATGCACAATAGAAAGGTTGGGTGGTCAAAGGTTAACGTTTATTGACCCCGCCTCTATACACAGGGTGTGGAAGTCTGTCCGAAGGTTAACGCTTATCGTCGTCCCCCATCCACCCTAACCATGACATTATACAACAAAGGTTAACGTTTATTGCTATATAATACCATACCAACACGTAAGCCCCTGTTAGCGAGGGCTTGCAAACTGGGCTCGCAACTAACCAATCTTAATGCCAAACAGTGTATCCAAGGCCTCACCCCAGCATCCCTCAGAATGTCCATAGAGATAGAGCTAAGGCCCCCCGGTAGAGTCAGAGTCTACAAGGACCGAGACCACCTCCCCTGATACTCTATGACATAATAGTTCTGCTAAAGTAATGGCGATACGACGATGCTAATGCACAAGACTTGAGTTAGAGATAGAGCTAAAGTGCTGAGACCCGCCAAAGGTTAACGTTTATTGACGTTCTCATCACACCTCCCCTGATACTCGCTCGCATCAAGTACACCAACCACACACAATACAATCACATGCCTATTCCTATCATCATCATCATCATCATGTTATAAACAATAGAGTAAATATGCATGAACGAATAATAGAAATATTGGATGACATGTTGTATGCACATTACAAACATATTCGCATAGAATCAAGCATGGCATCGGACTCAAGAAAATAGAAAACAGTTTGTTATTAACCAATTAGTTTAGAGTTTCGTTTCTTCACCTTAGCTTGTTAATAGATCCTCTTCCAAGTTTTAGAATCACCTTTATATTGTTATTATATTACTAGAAGACCTAACAAAGTCGATAAAATTTAATTAGAATTTATTCAGAATTTAAAAACCATGCTGATAACTGAGGGTCGGAGGTAGGATCGGAGTCATGATCGACCCTGGGTGCGACCCTCCCCCTAATCTGAACTTCCCGAACACTGAGGGTCGATGCTAGGGTTGGATCTGTCATCGACCCTAGGTGCGACCCTCCATGGTTTGAGTCAAAAATATCAGATTTCATTATCTTTTTCATGGTTGGGTCCTATGGCTTACTTCCACAATCCATTCTATACATGTTTTATGGTTTAGAACTATACTTTATTCACCTACATGGTTTTAATGATCTCCTCCATGGTTTCCATTGAAACGAAACCATGGATGGATGATTTGGGTTTCTTCTAAGTCATACCCTCTTCATAAACCATTCTAAAGTCTTAAATAAATCATGGGAAATGTATTCATACCTTAGGCTTGCTGAGATTCAGAGTTCCTCTGAATTTCCTCTTCTTCCTTAGCCTCTTCTTCAGGTTTTCCTTCTCTTCTTCTCTTCCTTCTCTTCTCTTTCTCTCAATCCAATTAAGGTTGTAAAAGGAGTGAAAGAGGCTTAGGGACGTCCTATTTATAGGGCAAAACCTCCCAAAATAAGTCCTATTGAGTTTAGGAAAGGTTCCAATCGAAATTAGGAAGGTTTTCTAATTTTCGGTTCGTGCTATTTTTCCCGAATACCGAGGGTCGATGGGAGGGTCAATGGGAGGGTCGGAAAACTCATAGACCCTGCGACCCATGGTTGAGGGTCGATGGTGAGGGTCGATGGGAGGGTCGGACCTGCCTGTTAAAACCTGCGATCCTACCCTCATTTTGATTATTTTTGGATAAATTTTTCATATTGGGTCTTGGTTTTTCTTCACACATTTGGTCCACTTGGCTCGACCATGATATGTAGACTGGTCCCGACACAAAATATAAGGTTAGGTCGGGTTCATGGCGTACGGGTCTTACAAAATATGATCATGTAGGACCTATAGACAGCGTGAGTGGACTCTGTGACACAAAGCAAACTTGTTATCACGTATTAGGTAAGGGACAAGACCCCAAACCCTAAGTAACTAAATAACAGTAAACCGTTGTAATCATATCTGTTTCTGTGATTATTGTTTGTTGCTTGTGCATTTTACATGCCATCTAGTTATTTAAATTTTATTATCTGTTCATGCATAACCGTATGCTAGGATGCTGTTTGTTTAGGCATGTGATTGTTTTTCGTTAGTGTGTGTAATGTGAAGGGGAGTGGAGCCCTGGATATATCCTCACACTAACACCTTTTCGTATCGCCGTCTAACTTAAGGAACTTGGTACGAATAGGGTATCAGAGGGAGGACATGGGATTGTGGCGCGGTCTGCCCACCAGACTCGAGCCCTATCTCTATGTCGTATGAAGCTGTGCTACGGTAGGGCCATAGATACTGTAATGACATATAGGACTAGTTAGAAATGGAACCCACTTGCAAGCCCTTGCCAACAAGGGTTTAAGTGTTGGTGCAGTGTAGGGTATCAGGGGGTGGATGTGGGATGGTGGCTCAGCCTGTCGGTCAGACTTTAGCTCTATCTCTATACCAGAGTGAGTGATGTGGGGCAACAGTAGTAGTGTGGATCAGAGCCTGACTATTGGGTGGGCTCACACTCTCTTGCATAGAGGTGCGGTGGTTGCCAAACCTTACCATAGCATTTTACAAGTTATACTTGATCCAATTGTAATGTTATTTCATGCATTTTGTTTGTTGCATTGGTCTTGTGCTTTACTGAGCTAAGTTGTGAGCTCACCCAAATATATATATTCTCTTTTTCAAATCTTGATGCAGGTTATATGGTTGAAGACTTTATGGCTGCCCCAGCCTACGGGACAGTAGCTGCTATTGACACACAGGCAGTAGAGGACGAGCATGACGCCTCATGCGAGTGCTCTTTCTGTATGTTCCTTAAGGGATTATTTATTTAGTTTTTATTTCAGTTGGGTATAGACGATGTAATAAATTATTATTTATGATTGTGGATGATGGCATAACTGGATAATTATTTAATTACAAATAGAAAACTTAGTTCATTCATTTATTTAAATCCGCTGTTATTTATTACTCTCTGATTATGGTTGGTTTGCTTGGAATGGTTTGTTGAGACAGTTTATTGAGATCCTAGTGTGAGCCATGGTTTGGAGACGGTTCACTCACACTTTTGGTTAAGCCGAAATTGGGGTGTGACATAGTTTCTCTCGTATAACTTGTGTGGAGGTTTTCTAATATATTTATAACAGTGTATTTAAAATTTGAAAAGCATGATTACAACGTACATGACGTGGAGTGTTTTAAGGGTGTAAAACTCTCTAGTTTAAAACTCCCTTTCAAATTTAAAATACAGATGTGAAATCCTCTTTAATCTATTAGTCACGTGTTTCTTTGGCCCTTTTATTCTGTTACACGACTGTATCCTCAGATCTGACGTGTTCATTATTTCTGAACCTTATTAGTCTTGAACTGAAACTTCACAAGGATGTTTGGTCCAATTTTGGTTTGGAAATTTTGGCAGAGAGAGAGAGAGAGAGAGAGAGAAAGAGAGAGAGAGAGAGAGAGAGAGAGAGAGAGAGAGAGAGAGAGAGAGAGAGAGAGAGAGAGAGAAAGAGAGGTGCTTTGTAAGTGGTGAGACTACAGAGCTCATAGTGAGACTAAAAAAAACAAAGGCAGAATAAAGGGGGAAGAGAGCAGTGCTTTTGTAGGAAAACTCTTAGTTTCTTCAAGAATTTCTAATTTCACCCAGAGGAAGACTTCTCAACATTGAGCAGGTAAGCCTATTCTAGAGCTCTCTAGCCACATTTAAGTCTTGATATGGCCCCTGTTGGGATGCCTTGAATCCTAATCAGTTATGAAGTCTGTCCATATTATGGGATCCACTCACAATCATAGTTCGTGTGGGACTCTGTTACCTGCATAGTTGGTGCAAGACTCTTTGACTACTGTTGTTGAGTTAGAATAGGACTCTACAATTCTGTATGGGAGTTTTATATAAACCCCTTTTTTAGGGTTTTAAATTATTGAGTTTTTATGAGAACTCTCTCTGTAATTAGTTTTCCTCTCTGAGATAGTAAGATTTTTGATCTACTGCAGCCGTGGACGTAGCCCTCACACATTGTATGGGTGAACCACGTTAAATCTCTGTGTTCTCTGTGTGTGATTTCTCTTTTCTATTTCTTGATTCCGTAACAAACTGGTAACAGAGCCTGTTCGTCAAGAGTAGAGATGACTTTATACAAAGTTAAGATCGATAAGTTCACAGGCAAGAACAGTTTCAGTTTATAACATATCAAGATGTGCGCCTTTCTGAAGCAACATGGCATCTGGTTTCCACTTTCGAAAAAGAAGCCTGAGTCAATGGAGGATTCAGAATTCATACAACAGGATAAGAAAGCTCATTCAACAATCCTGTTGTGTATAGCGGATGAGGTTATTTACGAAATAGCTGATGAAGAATCCAGTGCCGGTCTATGGAAGAAGTTGGAGACACTTTATATGACGAAATCCTTTACCAATAAGTTGTTATTGAAACAACGTCTGTTCACCCTTCGTATGAAAGGAGGTATGGCTCTCAAAGAACATCTTGATGAATTAAATTTTATTTTAATGGATCTGAAAAATATAGATATTAAAATCGATGATGAAGATGCAGTCCTTATTTTGTTGGTCCCCCTACCTCCGTCGTACGAAAATTTTGTAAACTCTTTCGTCGTGGGTAGGGACACCATCACTCTGGAAGAAGTCAGATCTAGTCTTCATTCTCGTGAACTTAGGCATAAGGCCTCTGGAAATGATACAAAAAATCGGACAGTAGGATTAGCTGTTACAAATTCTGATTTTGATAAGGGACGAGGAAGAACAAAAAAGGGAAAAGGAAAATGGAAAAGTAAGGGAAGGTCTAAATCCAAAGGACGAAATCCTAAGGATATCTGTAACTACTGCAAAGAACCAGATCATTGGAAGAATGAATGCCCTAAGAAGAAAGGGAAACCCTCAGTTGCAGTAGTTGCGAAGAACGATTGTAGTTCAAAGAACGATTTAGTTCTCTCTATGACTGACCATTCACATCCCTCAGATCAGTGGGTTCTTGACTCATGTTGTTCTTATCATATGTGTCCTAACATGGATTGGTTTTCAACATATGAAAATATAGATGTTGGCAACGTCTTAATGGGTAATGATACAACCTGTAAGACAATTGGTATTGGCTCTATTCAGATCAGAATGCATGATGGCGTGATCAGAAACTTTACAAAAGTAAGACATATTCTGGATCTAAAAAAGAACTTGATCTCTTTAGGAGTTATGGACTCCAAAGGATATAAGTACAGTTGTGAAGGTGGAGTTTTACGGATCACTAAAGGAGCTTTAGTGATAATGAAGGGACTGAAGTAGAATTCACTGTATATGTTACAAGGGACAACAATTACGGGTTCAGTCTCTACTTCATCTCCCTCAGAGAAGTCAGGTTTTGATTTAACCAAGTTATGGCATATGCGACTTGGTTATGTTAGTGAGAAAGGAATAGTAATTCTCAGCAAACAGGGTCTACTTGGGGGTCACAAGGTAGCTGAGTTGGGTTTCTGTGAGCACTGCATTTTCGGTAAGCAACGTCAAATTCAGTTTTCTAAGGCAGTCCATAGAACAAAGGCAACACTTGACTACATTCACCTAAATTGTTGGGGTCCTTCTCGGGTTCCATCCTTAGGAGGTGCTAGATATTTCCTCTTTATTATTGATGATTACTCAATGATGACTTGGGTATTCATTATGAAGCACAAAAGTAAAGTTTTCGAAACCTTCAAGCACTGGAAGATTCTTATTAAGAATCAAACGGGTAAGAAGATAAAGCGTCTTCGTACTGATAATGGCTTGGAGTTATGTTCGAAAGAATTCAAATGGTTCTACAGAGATGAAGGGATTGCTAGGCACCACACAGTTAGAGATACTCCACAGCAAAATAGAATAGCAGAAAGGATGAATAGAACATTGTTAGAGAGAGCTCGATGCTTGCTCTCTAATGCTGGACTGGGAAAGAGCTACTGGGCCGAGGCTGTTAATACTGTATGCTATCTGGTGAACCGTTCTCCTGCCACTGCCACTGATTGTAAAACTCCCATTGAGGTATGATCCGGTAAACCTGTTGATTATTTAATTTTGAAAATATTTGGTTGCCCTGCCTATTATCATATTAGTGAGGGTGAATTGGAACCAAAGCCAAGAAGGGTATCTTTATGGGATATGGCGATGGGGTGAAGGGATATAGAATTTGGTCTCCATATGAGAAGAAAGTAATTTTGAGTAAAAATGTCACTTTTAATGAGAACTATATGCTTCACCCAAAATTAAACTCCGTTGATTCTGAGAAATCTGATAGTATTCCCAAGTAGGTGGAGTTTGAGATAACTCCCAGTGACAGTCATGATGATGATGTGATACTATAGACTGATCAGTTTAGTGAAGACATTCAAAGTAAACCTGTATCAGAATTAAATCAAGAACAGGAGCCTGAGCATAGTATTGTTACTGCTAGACCTCGTAGACAGATTAATGCACCTGTGAGATATGGCTTTGAGGATATGTTAGCATATGCTTTATAGGTAGCAGAAGAGGTGGAGTCTCCTGAACCGTCCACCTATAGAGAAGCTATTACAATGAAAGAATCTGATCAGTGGGTTGTTGCCATGGAAGAGGAGATAGAATCTCTTCATAAGAATCAAACATGGAAATTAGAGAAGCTACCAAAGGGAAGAAGGGTAGTTGGCTGCAAATGAGTCTTTAAAAAGTAGACAGGATTACCAGGAGCTGAAAATACAAGATTTAAAGCACGTCTAGTTGCAAAAGGGTATAGTTAGAAAGAGGGGGTGGATTACAATGAGATTTTCTCACCTGTTGTAAGACACAGTTATATTAGGGTGCTACTTGCCTTAGTAGCATGTCAGGATCTAGAATTAGAGCAGCTAGATGTGAAGACAGCTTTCTTGCATGGAGAGCTTGAAGAAGAGATTTTTATGAGTCAGCCAGAGGGGTTCTCCATTCAGGGTAAAGAAGATCATGTCTGTAGACTTCAAAAATCTTTATATGGTTTAAAGCAGTCACCAAGACAATGGCACAAAGAGGTTTGATGGATTTATGATGAAACACAGGTATAGCAGGAGTCCATATGACTGTTATGTTTATCATAAGAGAGTTGCTGATGGCTCTCTTATTTATTTGCTCTTGTATGTGGATGATATGCTCATTGTGGCTCGAGACATGACAGAGATTAAGAAGTTAAAAACACTTCTTAATGCAGAATATATATGAAGGACTTGGGAGCTACCCAAAAGATTTTAGGTATGGAGATTCTCAGGGACCGAAATCAGAGGAAGCTTTTCTTGTCACAGAAGAGCTATATTCAAAAGCTCTTATCACGTTTTGGTATGGCAACAACAAAACCTGTGAATATTTCATCGTCTGTAAATTTTTACCTTTCTACAGCTTGTGCACCTCAGACAGAAGCAAAGATAGAATATATGTCTAAAAGACCTTATGATAGTGCAGTAGGGAGTCTGATGTCTGCGATGGTATGCACAAGGCCTGATATTGCGCATGCAGTTAGTGTTGCGAGCAGATACATGGCTCAACCTGGGAAAGAGCATTGGGATGCAGTGAAGCATATATTCAGGTATCTTAAGGGAACATCCGATGTTGGTCTTATTTATGGAGGTGATTCAGAGTGCTTGGTTGGTGGGTATTCAGACTCAGATTATGCAGCTGATTTGGATGCAAGAAGGTCCTTGACAGGATATACTTTCACAGTTGATAGTTCTGTTGTCAGTTGGAAAGCTACTTTTCAACCTTTAGTTGCCTTATCTACCACAGAAGTAGAATACATGGCTATGACAGAAGCAGCTAAGGAAGGTATCTGGTTAAAAGGGTTACTCAATGATCTTGGTTTTTATCAGGACCAAGCTATAGTTTATTGTGACAGTTTGAGTGCTATATGTTTGGCTAGGGATCAAGTGCATCATGATCGGACTTAGCACATAGATGTCAGATATCACTTTATCCGTACAGAGAATAGGATCAAAGTGACAAAGGTGGGCACTGAAGACAATCCAGTAGATATGTTCACCAAACCTGTTCCAAGGGGCAAGTTCAAACATTGTTTGGATTTGCTTAATGTTGACAGTTGGAAATAGCCCCAAGGCGGGGTGTTGCAGCAGTAGTATTTGTAGCTGTCTCTTCTGGGTATTTGAGAGGATTCAATTCAAGGTGGAGATTTTTTGGGATGCTTTGAATCCTAATCAGTTATGAAGTATGTCCACATTATGGGACCCACTCACAATCATAGCTCGTGTGGGACTCTGTGACCTGCATAGTTAGTGCAAGACTCTTTGACTACTATTGTTGAGTTAGAATATGACTCTACAATTCTGTATGAGAGTATTATATAAAGTTTTCTTATCTTAGGGTTTTAAATTATTGAGTTTTTGTGGAAACTCTCTCTGTAATCAGTTTTCCTCTCTGAGATAGTGAAATTTTTGATCTGCTGCAGCCGTGGACGTAGCCCTCACACATTGTGTGGGTGAACCACGTTAAATCTCTGTGTTCTCTGTATGTGATTTCTCTTTTCTATTTCTTGATTCTATAACAGCCCCAACTAGTTTCGGTCCGGTCGAAGCTTGCAAAATTCCGTTCTCCAGTGAAGCACTTTTGATTTTCTTCTGAGTCTAGCAATCCTTTCGTCTATTTAGATCTCTGATTCGTTTGAGGTTAGGGTTCCTTTCAATGGAGAAATTCTAAGTAGGGACATGACGATTGGACAATGGGACTACCTCAAGCAAATGAGATGAAGTTTCAAGAAAATGTGTCGCTGGCTAGAATCTGTCTTGTTCACTAGCAAGATTCCGGCATGTTCTCTAGATGATTAGTTGCTTTGACTATTCGACATTGGTGGCAAACAATCTGATTGGGTGATGTTGAGGCTGGAAGGACAAACAAGTTGTAGCACAAATGTTAATGGGCAAATTTCAAATTTTATCCTACTATGGTTAACTTTGTCTTAATTTAGGTAATCCAAACACTTTATGAAACGTCAGGTACCCTTAGTACAGTTTCTTGAAACATTAGATTCCTTCGATGTAATTTACCCAAACATGTCTATATGGAGTATACTTATGCCTTGACTGCTTATCCCTTGGTTGCTTAGCCCTCAAAAAGAACATGAAAAGATAAGTCAGTTTATCACATTCTCAGACACATCTATGGGGTGACCTTATTTGACCTAATTAAATTTGACTTGATCTTCTCATTTGAATTTTGTCCTTGCAATTTGTTCATTTCTTGTTCTTCGTTTGGTCGTTGATTTTACTATATGTTTTAGTTGATTCAAAAACTGCCGATCAATTTGTTATGTCGAAATACCTCAAATGCTGAATGTGCAGTTACTAACTTATCTTATATTTTGCTTTTTGCACTTGATAATTGAACCATTTAAGGTTCATGCTAGTTCTGCCCCTAGATTGGGTTTTCGTCGGTTGTAATTGTCAAGGCTTGTATAAACATTGGCTGCTGGATTTTTATTTATATATTTATTTATTAATCTCTTTGGTAAGGAAATGTTAGGTTTTAAAAGCTGAAGGACATAGGAACTTTGAAAACTAGGTTGGCAATGTCAAACATAATAGTTCAGGTCCAATAGCGGCCCAGTCTAGTAATAGTCCAGGTTCAATAGTGGCCAGTCTACTACTGGTTGAACCCTTTATGAAGACTTATAAGTAGATGGTCCAGTGTACGTTTGAGAGATTGAATAGAAATCACGATTTCTGCTTTGCATCTTCTTCTCTCTGCTAAGATTCTTTCATGGTATCAGAAGTTCTTGCGCAACAATGGCTTAGCAGAACCCTAATCGTGTTGATTCTTCCCCTCTTTACCCATACCCGTGTAACCTCAATGTCTTCAATTTTGTGTCTCTGAGGTTGAATACCGGGAATTATCTCTTGTGGGAAACGCAGATCTTGACCTTCATTGAGAGTCAAGATCTGTTAGGGCTTGTGAATGGTGAAACCCCCGCTCTTGCGAAAGAGAAAACCTCTGTTGATGGCCTGGTCATGCCCAATCCAGATTACATATCATGGATCAAGTCGGACAGGTTAGTTAAAGCTTGGATCACTGGGGCCCTCTCAGAAGAGGCACTTGGTTTGGTGGTGGGCACCAAGACAGCTCTAGAGTTGTGGAAGACTCTCTCCTCAGCTTTTGGTCAAGCGTCTGAGGCTAGGGAATTTGGGTTACTGTCTAAGGTCCATTTTCTGAAGAAGACAGATGCGGTTTCTCTCTCTGATTTTCTCCTTGAATTTATAACTATCTGTGTTGGGTTTTTTAGATTTTTAAAAACAAAAAAAAAACAACTAAAAGTTTCAAAATTTTGATTCTTTTTCTGATTTTGGTTTTGGAGGGAAATTTTCCCACTTATATTTTTTTGGTTGGCATAGTTTGTAGGACTTGTTTTAGTCCCATATTGCTTGGAGAAGAAAGATTGAGAAGGTATATATATATTGTGTGACCTATAACATCTTGAGCCCTTAAATGAAAGGATGCCTCTAGAGGGAAGGGTCCGGGATGGGTGCGGGTTTATCCGTTAACTTATTTTTTTTTTAAAGGGTATGTCTCTACGTATTTGAATATAGAGACATGACGTATTTGAATAGATATGAATTCAAATTAGTTTAATCTCAACCATTGATCTTTATGATCGTTGGAGAGATTAAATCTTGACCTTCTATTCTACTGACGTACCCTTTCGTCACAACCCGTTGGATGGTACCCTTTGATTTTGGACTTCTTTTCTATTAATATGAAAAGAGTCCATTAGCATAAGGTTGAAAAGAGTCCATTAGCATAAGGTTACAACAACAGTTTATCCGTACACAACTCTATCTCTCTCTCTCTCTCTCCTCCAGCCTTATTCTGGTTTTCATAGTTATCAAAATCAATCGGTTTCTTTTGAGTGTTGATTGTAGCCGTCGGGATTCTGACGAAGACCACTTGTTGGAGTGCAACCTAAGTGGAAGAAGCTTCGACTTCGGGGCTGTTTTATATTGGGGATTAATCTCACGGGAACTCTTTGCACATAAGGGGTGAATTAATCTTAAGGATAGTGACCGGTGGCACGACTCAGCCCTATCCATATTGTTAATCTTACTTTATAATTTCTGTAAGTGTTCTGACTTAAACGTTATTAATATTTATTTTCTCTTTTCTTGTAACTCTGTAATAGTCTCAAACTTACTCTGTAACATACTTTTCTTACAATCTGTGATCAACTCGGCTCCATTGGCAAGCCTGTACCAGATCAACGGAAGGTATTCTATCTCTTGACGAATCTTGGTCCGTCGTTCGAAACTTTTGCGACCATGATGTTGAAACCACCTGTGCCCAGCTACGCCGATCTCATACCTCTGTTATAGAGTCATTGTCTCAGGTTACAACATTACCTTACTGATTCTTCTGTTTACCCCAACGTTGCCTTCCATGCTACCCGTAGATCTGGTGGTCCTCAACGCAAAGGGGGTTTTAACTCCAGAGGTAGAGGCTATGTTCAAGTTACTGGAAACCGTGAGAACAAAGACCCCAATGATTCTCATACACCGACTGCTCCTCCTCAGCCTTCTGCTACTTCAACTCAGGTTTTGCAAGAATTTAATTTACAAGCATTTAATGTGGTTTTGTTCTGTCAAATTTGCAAGAAGCAGGGTCACTCTGCTCTTAAATGTTGGTATCGGTTTGACAACACCTATCAGGAAGATGACACACGTCATGATCTTATAGCAGAAACTCAAATCATTGTGCCAGATAATCTTCGGATACCAAATATTGGTGCTAGTGCACACATGACTGATGATGGAGATAATCTTCTCTCTCAGAAACCTTATTCTGTAAAGATGCCGTGGTAGTAGATAATGGTGGTTGTCTCTCTATTACACACATAGGGGATATTATTTTACAGAATAACAGTTCAGGTTTACCATTAAATAATGTTCTTGTAGTACCAGAAATTAGGAAGAACCTGTTATCAGTCTCACAGCTTACAACCGATTACCCTTGTTTCTTTGAATTTAAACCTACTGGTTTTCTCATTAAGGACAATCGAACCAAGAGGGTTTTGGCTTCCGGGACTAGGAAAGGTGGGTTGTATGCTTTTCAAGATGAGGTCTCTCCTACTGGTGCACATTCGGCTGGTGATATGGTACTTTCTGATGGTGCTGTAAATTTGGCTGCTGATGTTGTGAATGGTTCTTCTAGTAATAGAGATAGTTCTTTTGAAGCTTTGTTTTCCTCTAGGTTTTGTTCAACCACAAGACATATTTGGCATTTACGTCTTGGCCACTCTTAGAAATCTATGGTTTCTCATTTGTCTGGTAAGGGTCTCATTTCTGTAACTGATGTACAGTCTAGTATACCAGAAATTTGTAAAAGTTGCCAAATGAGCAAGTCACATAAACTTCCTTTTATTTTTGGTCTTTCTAGGACTCTTGTACCATTTGAAAGGGTCCACTGTGACCTGTGGGGGCCTGCTCCTGTGAGCAGTGTTCAAAACTTTAGATATTACATACTCTTTGTAGATGATTGTTCTAGGTTCTGTTGGTTTTATCCAGTGAAGCCTAAGTCTGATTTCTTCAAAAATTTTATCAATTTTGAGTCCATGGTTGACCGACAGTTTGGGAAAAGGATTAAAGAGTTTCAGTGCGATGGTGGTGGAGAATTTTCGTGTGAAATTTCGGGAACATCTTCAATCTTTTGGTATACTTCTACATATTTCATGCCCTACAACGCTTGAGCAAAACCGTGTTGCTGAGTGGAAACATAGGCACTTGGTTGAGCTTGGTTTGGCCATGTTATCTCATGCCTCTGCTCCTACAAAGTATTGGGTTGAAGCATTTGGGACTTCTGTCTTTGTCATCAACCGACTACCATCAACGGTTCTTAACTTGGATGCTCCACTTCATGCTCTATTGGGTAAGCATCCTGACTACACTGTGCTAAGAAAATTCGGTGCTTAAGGCCATATGTGAAGAACAAACTTGAACCAAGGTCTGTAGAATGCATTTTTCTTGGTTATAGTGAGTCTCACAAGGGATGCAGAATTTATATTTCTCGCCATGTTGTTTTTTATGAGTCTTTATTTCATTTTAAGCCTACTCCTTCCATTGTTCAGTCCCACTCTTCTTCCTTTACTGATTGTTGGGGGAAAATAGTCATGGATTTAAATCCGGCCGTGGATGGAGAATCTGAGATAGTCCTTGAAAAATGGGACACGTGTCATGTATCCAGAGTACAAAGCTTGAGAACAAAGATGAACTCGTGTTCAACCCCACCTAGGTGATCAGACTATGATTGGACAGGCTGATGGAAGTAGTTGAGCATTTAATGGCCTGCCATTAATGTCATAAATACCGACAACAACCATAAATGCCAAGTAGACAGATTTGACTGGCCAGGTCATCATATTGGAGACCAAATCAACAAAAATCAAGTATGACACTCGGTAAAAGTGTAATGGCAGAAACAGTTGTTAGAGGATATGGAGGACGTGGACTAAAGGGGGTCGAAGAAGGTCGAGGGGGGTCGTAAACGACTGACAAGACGTCCTAGCTCCACCCTAAGGGGTCGTCACCCCTCGAACCTATTGTACTCTAGGTGGGGAGAAGCTTGTTTGGGAAGCTTTCTCTGGAACCTATAAATAGCAAAAGAATATCAGTTGCAGAGGAGATTCGATTCGATTCAATCCAGATTTTCCTATCAAAGAGGGAGAATCAACCCACTCTGGGATGATTCCAACTCAGTCATTTTGAGAGCTTCTTTTCCATTTTTCTATCATAAGTTCTATCTCACGGGAAAGAGGAGAAGGTTGTTGAAGCTCCGTATCTCAGGGAACTCCATCTCTAAGGAGTCCTAGTTTCCCCCTAAGGATTTCATTCTGTCTGTCTTAAGAATTCCCTAACTTTTTCATCGGAGTGGTCCGGGGTATATCCCACCCACTTTCTCGTTGTATTTGTGTTTCAACTACGTGACATGATCTGGGAAGCTGAACGGAATCCACCGACAACACTGATATTGGTGTTTTTGTAAGATGGATTGATACATCATTACCACCTTCTTCATTTACCTCTGCATCATCTATTCTTCCATTTCCTTCCTCTTCATCCACATCTCATATTCCTATTGAACCTGGAAACATAGTCCCTGTACCTAGTCATGCCTGTAACCCAATTGACACTACTGTGAGTGGGCCTCTTCCATCGGCTGATGTGGTGGTTGACAATGTACCATTATTGTCCACAGTTTCTACATGTCCTGAGCTTAATCCTGTCTCTGAAGGTAACCCTCCTGTGCCTGGTAATGTTGCTCCTGTCGTGGTTCATAATACTAGTACTGATGGGTCGGTTCAAATGGTTTCTCAGAGTAGTCAAGTAATTCTTGAGGTTGGCTTGGTTCCTTTGGTGACTGGTCCAATGTCCTCTGCTAGTAATGAGTTAGTTTTGTCTACTACCGGTGGCACAACAGTAAATACAGCCCATGGTGACACTATTCTTCAACAAGGTACACCAACAGGGGCTGATTCATCTTCTGATGACACTTGATCTATTTTCGGGTTTGCCACGGAGGCCTAGTGACACTTCTATTGGTGTTGCGGAAAATAGTGCAACAGGCTTTCATTGTATGACCACAAACCGAACCCCAAGTACGCTCTGCTTGTGGATCAAGTGCCTTGTGAACCACATACAGTTAAAGAGGTTTTGGCTCATCCAGGTTGGACAGCCGCTGTGAATGTTGAGATGGCTGCCTTAAGAAAGAATACTAAGTGGGTTTTGGTACTCAACGATTCTACAGTGAATAGTGTGGGTTCGTGGGTTTACAAAACAAAGTTAAAGTCTGATGGCACTATGGATCGTCTAAAAGCAAGGCTTGTTGCCAAGGGGTACTCTCAAATTGAGGGCATGGACTACTTGGATACCATTAGTCTGGTTATCAAGCCTGCTACAATTCTCTTAGGCACCTTGATGTAACTAATACTTTTCTGCATGGTTACCTTTCTATACCAGTTTACACGAAGCAACCACCTGGATTTGCAGATCCAAATCAACCCAGTGCTGTATGTAAATTACAGCGGGCCTTATATGGGCTTAAACAAACCCCTAGAGCCTGGTTTGACCGGTTTAGTACTTATCTGCTTGATTTGGTTTCCGGTGTAGTACTAACGATACGTCCCTATTTGTCTATCAGCGCTCCACAAGGGTTTTATTTCTTCTTCTATATGTCGACGACATTATTGGTGGGAAATGATTCTTCACTATTAGATCATTTTATTACTTCAGTTAGTATGAAGTTTGCCATGAAGGGCCTGGGCGATTTCATTACCTCTTGGGTATTGTTGTCCATCAGATTTTTGACGGCATAGTGTTATCTCAAACAAAGTATGCTCTGGAGATACTTCAGTGTGCCGATTTGTATGATACGAAACCAGTCCGAACTCCCTTGGATACCTCCTCTCTTGTCTCTCCAGAAGACACCATCCCCTTTTCAGATGTGTCATTATACCGAACCTTGGTTAGATCTCTTCAGTACCTCATTATGACTCGCCTTGATTTGTCATATGCAGTCAATCTTGCTTGTCAGTTTATGCATACCGCGAGTCTTACTCATTTCAACATTGTCAAGAGGATTCTTTGGTATGTTAAAGGTACTCTTCATTATGGTCTTCGCATTATACGGGACAGTTCCTTGGATGTTATTGCCTACTTAGATTCGGATTAGGCTGGTTGCCCATTGACACGGCAGTCTACTACTAGTTTTTTTACATTCTTGGGTGCAAATTGTATTTCTTGGAGTGCTAAAAAGCAGTCCACAGTGGCCTGCACCAGTACAGAGGCGGAGTACCACACTATGGCTTCAGCTATTGCAGAGTTGACTTGGCTTTCCTTTTTACTACAGGATTTAGGTATTGGACAACCTAACCCTGCTGTGCTCTATTGAGACAATGTTAGTGCTCTACACTTCACAGTTAATCCAGTCTTCATGCTCGCACGAAGCATATTGAGCTCGATTACCATTTTATTTGTGAAAAAGTAGCCCAAACTCATTACCATAGAATTCATTTCCTCTCAGCCGCAGTTAGCTATGTTTTTACTAAACCACTAGCTCATAGACCTCTGCTAGAGATTTGTGTTAAACTTGGCTTGTGGGCCCTACCCCAGCCCAATTTATTGGGGGATGTCAAATATAACAGTTCAAGTCCAATAGTGGCCTAGTCTAGTAATAGTTCAGGTTCAATAGTGGTCCAGTCTACTACTGGTTGAACCGTTTATGAAGACTTATAAGTAGATGGTCCAGTGTACATTTGAGAGATTGAATAGAAATCACGATTTTTGCTCTGCGTCTTCTTCTCTCTGCTCAGTTTCTTTCAGGCGAGTCATGGAATTTGGTAGGAACTATATTTAGTTGCTGATAGATTCCGAAAATAGATTGCTATTTGGAATTGAATCTTTCTTTTGCTTATGCAAAGGTGAGAATTTTGTCTAATACTTCTAAAAGCTTTTCAAGGTGAATGTTGATCAAGAATTTTGGGATTTTGTGTTCTTGACCTTCCTATTTTCGTCTTAAACCTCCCTATTAGCTCGTACTCGCTGGCTACAATTCTGATTGTAGGAAGTTGTGAAGAAGTACAAGGAACATTTTTTTTTTTTTTTTTTTGGTGAGGTGGCTTGTTTTTTGAATGAGTTGGTGGAGAGTCTTGTACTTTTTTTTTGAGTAAACAGATAATTTATTGATGCGAAGGGAGAGAGAGCACAACAAACTGCCAGAAGCCAGAAGCAACCCCGAAGGCAAAGCCGAGGCCCGAAAGGGTCACCTACAAGGCCCCCAACGGGAATGAACAAAGGAACCAAGGAGCAAAGAGAACCATGCAAAACAAGGATCCGGCCATAGCTTAGACCAAACCAACACCACCCAAGCACGGACGGGCAACGCTAGGGATGGGGCAAGGAGCCCAGATCGAACAGAACCACACCAACGGGACCCTGGGCAGGCCAAAGATCAATCCTTCAAGCTACATCCAAATCCCATCTTGATTTCAGAAAAGCACAACAGGAAGGGACAGGGTTGTTGAACGACATGGATTTGGATCTTGCCAGCACATCAGACCAGATCTTAGAAACAAATGACATCAAGGGGGCTGCTAGATTTTGAAAAATCCTGCTATTCCTTTCTTTCCAGAGGTGGTAGATGGATGCACTGAAGGCTATCTTGCCAATCCTGCCAAAGGATCCCCCAAGCTCAAAATTATCCGCCACCCTGGAGGCTTCTGAAATTATCCTACGCTCAGGGTAGTGCCCAAGATGGTATAAGGAAAGGATTTTCCTTCCACACCAAAGGTGTAATCTTTTTTATTACTACTTTGTAGACTCTTGTATGGAAGTAACTGTGATGCCATCAAAGTTGAATCTTTGCTTACAATAAGTTAGTGATGTGTATTGATGAAAACATGCTCATCATCTTTCAAGTGGGTGGAGGTGTTTTTAATGCAAAATGTGTTGGGGTAAAATAGTAACAGATTTAAATCGGACCGTGGATGATGAATCTATAACAGGCCTAATGGGGCGGGACACGTGACACACATCCAAGTTATTAAGTATACGGACAAGGAAGAGTCTTTTCTACAGCATTCGGGGGATGAAATCATGTTCAACCCCCTTCTGGGCAAACGGACCGTGATTAGATAGACTGATGGAGGTAGCTAGCCATTAAATGATCCGCCATTAATACTCATAAATACCGACAACCACCATAAATGCCAAGTAGGCGGATTTGACTTGCCAGGTCACCATATCATAGACTGAATCAGCAAAAAAGTAAGATTTATGCTCGATAAAAGAGAAAAGATGGCTATTACTATCAAAGGAAGTAAAGGACGTGGACAAAAGGGGGTCGAAGAAGGTTGACTAGGGTCGTAAACTGCTGACAAAACATCTAAGCGCAGCCTTAGGGGGTCATAATCGCCTAGACCTACTGTTCTCCAGCTGACAGGCGATGGAGATGGTGGTAGGTGGGGGGAAGCTTGTCCTGGAAGCTTCAACTTGAGCCTATAAATAGTGAAAGGTTATCGATTGCAAAGGATCCATAATTTCCTACCAAAAAAGAGTGTCCACCTTCAGGTATCACTCTGAAAAAGTTCATCTTGCATAACTCATTGTCCATTCCTCATTCGTCCAAGAGAGAAATAGGTTGTTGGAGCTCCCGTATCTCAAGGAACCCTCTCTTTATGGAGTTCTAGTGTTTCACTAAGAGCTCCATTCTGCTTGTCTTTAGGATCTACTAACTTTAGCATCGGAGTGGCCCCAGGGTAAAATCTCGTCTACTTTACTGCTGTATTCATGTTTCAGCTACGTGGCTTGATCTGGAGGACTGAACAGAATCCATCGACAACAGATTGGTGCCCACAGTGGGGCACATACTTTGCTTTCAAAACCTTCCCTCCTTTTTCCTGTGATTACCTAAAGAACCCATATCAGAAGTCCCCCACTTTTCTCCCTTTACACCTTTCATATTCCTAAATCAACCCATACATCTCACCCATGGCTCCAGCTGGAGAGCAGAAAGCTCTTATAACCTTCGGGAAACTCAGGAACGTCGTACGGAGGCAACTATACGCCAAGAGTGTGTCGACATTCTCGTAGGCCCAAACCCACCTGACATCCACCCTGAAGGTCAACCCGAGGAGGGAGTAGGCGGTCCTAACCTTGATCCCTCTCAATATGTTACCAGAGCCCAGTTTGACCGACTTGCTCAACAACTAGCCACCCTAACAGATTTGTTACACAAACGACTTGCGGGTGTGCCGGCAACCTCAATTCCACCTATGGGTGTCCCATAAGTCCCCTAAAGGTCCTAGCATTCCAAGCGTTCTACTCCTTGGAAGCATCCCCCGGCCCAATGCGGGCCAATCCTTCAGTAGATTCGTATCGAAGTAGGGGTCAAAATGACTTCTATGGGTGTGAGGACCAGGAAAATTATTTGAAAATTTGTTATCTTCATTTTTAAATTTGAATTTACATGTAGTTAAAGTTGTCTACCCTCATTACACTAAAACTGGGATCTCGAAAGTTCTCACCTTCAGATCCCATCCACTCATGCCAGTGGAGGGTAAGAAGACTGAAGTCGCCACCTAGAAGAGGTCGAGGACCTAAAATGATGTCCCTCAATGGAGGGACACTAATGACTCGTGCAAATGGAATGGCTATCTCGTCTCATCAAAGGTAGATAAATGCCAAATTACGAGTTGGGAAGGTGTTAGGCACCTAACTCACCCGGTTGAACCGGTCTCCCTAAATCCTTTCTTTTGTCTTATAGTTCATGAACACTTGGGGCTATCTAAATACAATACAAGGTAAAATGGGGAATCCTAAATTGATCTCTAATTCTTTACTAACTATGCATTGTATAAGCTGAAATTAAACAAATTAAACAAGAAAATAATCACAAAATGAATTAAAGAATTTAATGAACGACCTAATCATACATCTAAAGAAAGAAAGAAATGATACACAATATATGACCGAGGTCTGGGAAAATCCTAAACCGCCTACATACCCTGTGCGGCGGGAATCAGGCCAAGCGTAGTTTGGGCGGATGTGTACATACCAGGTGTGTGCAAGAAGAGGGATGCTCCCAAAATATAGGAACGCATCTCAAGCGATGGATGCTCCCATTATCATGGAATACATCCGATGGTGAGAGATGTCCCCACAACAGTGGGACCCATCTCAGTGTAGAGGTATTCCCTTCCACATGAAAATCCCCTCGCTGAGGTAATCCCATAATACATGGAACTTACCTCAATTTTACCGAGTGTGGAGCGACCAAACTCCCCTGCAGGCTATGTATCTCTCGAGACCTCTGTCCCTCAAGAATCAGGTCAAGTTCTCATGGTTTGCCGAGCCATGGACACGCGTGGCAACACTCAGGAAAGGCCAAATGCCTTAGCTCCCCACACACGGGGTTCACTAATATCTCACTCATATCCCACATTCTGGATACCCAGGTGGACCATCCGTCCGGCCACCAATCCTATGCATACATCTACCCAATAGAATATTTTATTAAAACATTTCAATACAGCTACTTCCCACACTCTTGGAGCCAATCCTAAGGTTAGGGTGGGCATCATTCTAAATGGAGCTACAATGGGTTGGACTCTTTGGAGTCCCCTAAAGTTTCATAACGCGGGTAGGAAGTACCCTAACAGGCATCTATTATGGTGTTCAAATGGATATACACCTTTGGGGTGGAGACCACATGTTGACATAAGCATTTATTTCCAATTAGACATACATACATGTTATAGTCTAAGCATGATGTAAAAATGAACAATTTAAACCAAAATAAATGCAAGCATAACTTTAAACATGGTATTGACATCCCATCATGAAATAGCTTATGGTAAAAATGCGAAATCTATCATCATAATCGGATGGGCCAAATAAGTCCGGCACAAGCAAACACAACCTAAGAGGACAACCTAAGAGGACAAACAAATTAGCTTAAACCAAAGCCCATCTAAATTAGCCCAATCTAAACCTAAACCAGACTCCATGTTAAGTTGGGCCAAGCCCAAACAAAAGCCCAACCTAGACCTAAACCAGTCCTAAACAACTAATCCTAGACCTAGACTAAACTGGACCAAAAACAGGTCCTCAAAAACCAGCCCCATGATGGACCCAACTATACTAGGCATGAACCAAGCCTGGCTATCCTGAACCAGACCTAACCTAACACATAACCTAGACCAATGCTCCATGCTAAATTGGGCCAAGCCCAAACAAAAGCCCAACCTAAGCATAAACAAAACCAAAACAAACTACCCACCCATACAACCTGGCTGAACCATATTAAGGCTAAATCTGACTCCAATGGACTAAATCAACCCAACCTTGAACCTGAACTAGGTCAGGCCGAACCAGACATGGCCCAGACCAAACTGAAAACAAACCAATAACCTCTAAATCAGTAGACCAAACCGATCCAAATAAAAACCCAAAATACCATAGCAAACAATCACCTTATTCGGATTCTCAAAGCATAGCATCACAGAGGGATAACAAAACAGAAAAAAAAAAAAGAAGAAAAAAATTAAATGCCAATCAACATGGAAGAACATCTAGCTCAACGAAAACTCAAACAGTTTGAAGGCAAAAATGGTGATCATATTAAGCAGCCAAGAGTGAAACTAAAATGAAAAAAAAAAAAAAAAAAAAAAGATGGACAGAGAAACATAAAATGAAACCAGAACTCTAAGTAATTACCTTACCTGAAACTAGAGCCAAACATTAAAAAAAAAAAAAAAAATAGAAATAAAAACCATACTGGCCAACGGCAAAGATCAAGTGAGGTTTGATAAAGGAATAAAGAAAACTAGCTTATGCTTGGCCCTTGATCCAATGCTCTAGCTACTAATGGGGGGAAAATCACAGCAATAAAGGAAGATGAAAAATCCAACTCACTAACCACTAAGAAAAAAAAAGAGTACTTCAAACTGGGACATACAAAGGAAAAATAAATAAATAAATAATAAAAAAAAAAAAAAAAAAAAAGGAAGGACTACAAGCATGGGGAAGCATCCTATAGCACATCCACAAAAGAAAATGCATTCTCAATAAGTGCACATGAGAAAGAAACCAGCTAGATCCAAAGATAAGAGTGAAATGCAGTATAGTTCAAGCTAATAATAAATAAATAAAAAACAGAGGGAGGTGAATCAAGAATCAGATTGGATTGAAAACTTACATTTCATGGCTGACACCCTTCCCATGGAGCAGGATCCAAAACCTAACTCAAATAAATATGAATATGAAACATCTAAAAAAAATAAATAAATAAAAGAGATTTCGATCGATTTCACACGATCAAAGTAAAAAATCAAACCGACAGATGCAATAGACAATCCCAGAGAAATAAAATGCTATGTCAGAATGGGAACAAAGACAGAGAAAGAGATGAGAGAAAAGACATGCTGAACATCACAGAGAGGAAGAAGATGATAAAAAAAAAGTAAAAAATAAAAAATAAAAAAAAGAAAGAATAGTCATAACTACAAAAGGGAAAACAAAAAAAGTAAAAAATAAAAAATAAAATAAAGAAAGAATAGTCATAACTATAAAAGGGAAAACAGAGGTGAATACCTTATTTGGGTTTCTCCTTCTCTCAGCTTCTGCTCTCTGCAACTTGTGGCTTATATTTCTGGCCGACAACCCTTTGATTCTCCCTTAAAGCTTCCTGGTTAATTTTTTTTTTCTAAAGTAAATCTCCCTTCCTCCTTTCTGGCAAGTCAGCTCAACCTCTCTGTTAATCCATCGATTTGGAGGCAAAAAAAACTTCTCAGCTCACTCTTTCTCACACTCCCTCTCTGCTTACCCGATTAGACCTCAGGAACCCATAGAGGATCCCTCTCTTTCCCCATTTTCTCTCCTCCTCTCTTCCCCGATTTTCTCTCTGGTGCTTTTTTATCCCTCTTAGGCAGTATCGTTGGGTGATGAGCTGTTGATGGGAGACGGATCAGGCGACTGGGTAGGTAGGCTGGAGAGGGAGTCGGCGGTTTTGGGGGAAGGATTTTAGGGATGAGGGAATGATGTGTCGATCTCCCCCTTATCCACTCTGCCTTTCTCCCTTTCTGCATTTTTTTTCTCTTCCTCCCTTTCTTCGATCTTTTGATTTAGGTTTTTTATGGATTTTTATTTATCCTCTTGATGCCCAAATTACCCCACTCCCTTCTTCTTTCATGGAATATATATATATATATATATATATATATATATATATATATATATATATAACCATTTTCTTTTTTTATTTATTTTCTAAATTTTTTTATTTTTATTAAACCTAAAATGACAACAATGCCCCTCTCCCAATCATGCATGATGACGTAACGAGAGAGAAATAAAGCAGGGAAAAACTGGGTACTGACAATGGGGAACCTTACTTTCAATATATTCCAGAGTACGACCCCACCGAAGTAATTGAGAGCAGCCATGAGTTCGCAACAACCTCTAGAAGATCATCCATCTCTGACCGTGGGATCAAGGAACGGAAATAGAATGGCTAGAGGCAGAATGTACACGAAACAGGACGTGGCCCGAGAGGCTCAAAGGAGGGTCGACGAGGCCAGACGTGCCAGAGAGGACGCTCAAGCTAGGGTTGATGCGGCAAGACAGGCCCGGGAAGATACTCAAGTTAGGGTTGAAGAGGCCAGGCGTGCCCAAGAGGAAGCCCAAGCAAGGGTGGCTGAGGCCTGAGAAAAAAGGGCGACAACGATCCCTTCAGTTATAGCAGTCCCACCAGTTATCCCGGCGGTAGCCACTCCGTTCACTGGAAGCACCCCAACTTCTGATGAAAATGCTGTCAGGCTGGAAAGCTTGGTGAAAGATCTGATGGACCGTGTTCAACATGTGGAGAGGGGGGTTGATTCTGAGGCCCTCCAAGATTACACCACGGAGATTTGCCTGACAGAAGAGGTCATGAACCATCATCTTCCTCTTAATTTTGTCCTTCTAAATGTGGGATGGTACAATGGAAAACTAATCCAGAGAAACATCTTGATAACTTCAAAGTAGGGATGGTCATCTATGACCATCATGACATCCTTTGCTATAGGGTTATCCCATCCACACTAAGGGAGGTCGGAAGGACGTTATTCAACAATCTACCCCCCAAATTTGCGGGGACTTTCAGGGAGTTAAGCAGTCTATTCCTCTCCCATTTCCAAGGGAGTCAAACCTAGAAGAAGAACCTGTCCCACTTGATGGCAATCAAACAGGGCGAGAGATACCCTCCGACCATTTATAATCTGTTTCCTGGGGTTGGCTGGAGAGATTAAAGATTTGCAGCCTGATGTGGTAGTATCGACTCTGTCGAAAGCTTGTCTCGACCCCCATCTAGTATTTTCTCTCAACAAGAAGTGTCCCAGGACATACGCTGAAATCTTCAGTAGATGTGATCGATATGCATCGGGAGCAGAAGCTATAGCAGAGCTACCCGGACTAGTAAACAATGCCCCTGTAGTTAGGGAAAAGAAAAAGGGTGAAACTTCAGAAAAGGCTCTTAGGAAGGAGAAGCAAGCAAAAAATCAAAGATGGACAAAGAATTGTACCCGACCCGCCCCTCACTAAAATTGTAAGAACCGTGCTCTGAAAATCCGGTTTAACCCATGGTTTACATTGTGACAGGTCTCACAATCATAACCGGACTGGAAGGCGAGGCCGGGTGACGAACCACGAGATCCAGGTATGAGAAACGAGGTATAAAAACATACCTTTTTTCATACCGGTCTCACTCTCTGAGTGAGACCGGCATGTGCGACCGGTATGTGCAAATTGGCTGGAGACGGACTCCAACGGGTCCCACACTCTGAAACGAAAATTTGGAAATTTTCTAGACGTGGGAAACCTTCCTAGAACGGTCTCCCACTATATATATGCACCTCAAACCCTCCTTAGATCCTTCCAAACCCTAGGCCGTCTGGAAGAGATCTGAGAAGGAGCAAGGAGGAATGAGACTGCGCAAGAAGGATCTTTCCGTTGGAGGAGCAGCACCGCCATCCAACAGATACTGGTAAGTGCTCAACCTCCTTAGTGATGTTAGGGTTTCAGATCGGATCCGTGAAACGACACAACGATCCAAAATCCTAGAACTTCCAAAACCCTAGTTTTCATTTAAGATCCGATCTGGGAATGATGCGATGAAACAGTCGAAACCTAGATGGCTAAACGAGTATTTGGACTTTAGAATGGTTTAGGAAAAACCCTAAATAGCCAAGCTGATGATCGACGGGGGAGGGAGATCCGAGATCAGGCTCTCGGACCCATACCGCCGGACCTAACCGCTGGACAATAAGTCCCGCGGTATGGTCCTGCGGTACATACGGCCGGACATACCGGTTGGACCTAAGTCCAGCGGTATGGTTCTACGGTATATACCACAGGACATACCGGCTGGACTATAATGTCTTGCGATATGAGCCTGCGGTATATACCACAAGCGCATACCGGTCTTTCTCTGAGTGAGACCGGTATATACCGCAGGACATACCGGTCTCACTCTACTGAGACCGATACTACGATCGGTATGCTTACTGAGGCCTGTTTGCTTGGCCAAACTTGGTTCTGACCAACGGTAACCCTAATAATTTAATTATATCCTATAAGTATGATCATGTAGGACCTGTAGACAGCGTGAGTAGACCCTGTGATGCAGAGCGGACTTGCAATCACGCGTTATGTAAGGGATAAGACCCCAAACTCTAATTAACTAAATATCAGTAAACTGTTGTGGTTACTTCGGTATCTATGCTTATGGTTTGATGTTTGTGCATTTCATATGCCATTTAGTTATTTAAATTCTTATTATCTGTTCATGCATATTTGTATATTAGGATGATGTTTGTTTAGGCATGTGAGTGTTTTTAGTTAGTGTGTTGAATGTGAAGGGGAGTGGAGCCCTGGATATATCCTCACACTAACACCTTTTCGTATCGCCGTCTACCTTAGCTGGCTTGGTGTGAATAGGGTATCAGGAGGAGGACGTGGGATTGTGGTTCAGCCTGCCCACTAGACTCGAGCCCTATCTCTATGTCGTAGGGAGCCGTGCTGGGGTAGGGCCATAGATACTGTATTGACATATAGGACTGGTTAGAAATGGAACCCACTTGCAAGTCCTTGCCAATAGGGGTTCAAGTATTGGTACGGTGTAGGGTATCAGGGGGAGGATGCTGTAGTGTGGATTGTAGCCTGACCGCTAGACTCTAGCTCTATCTCTATACCGGAGTGAGTGATGTGGGGCAACAGTAGTAGTGTGGATTATAGTCTGACTGTTGGGTGTGCTCACACTCTCGTGCATGGAGGTGCGGTGGCCACCAAACCTTACCATAGTATTTTTGCAAGTTATACCTAACTCAATTGTAATGTTATCTCATGCATTTTGTATGTTGCATTGGTCTTTTACCTTACTGAGCTAAGTTGTGAGCTCACCCGAATATATATTCTTTCTTTTCAGATTTTGATGCAAGATATACAGTTGATGACTTTATGGCTGCCCCAGCGTACGGTACAGTCGCCGCTATTGACACATAGGAAGTAGAGGATGAGCATGACGCCTCATGCGAGTGCTCATTCTGTGTGTTTCTTTAGAGATGGTTATTTAAAAACAATACTTTGTAATAATTTATTATTTAAGTTTGTGAATGATGGCATAATTTGGATAATTATTTAATTTATAATATAGAGCTCAGTTCATTTATCTATTTAATTCCGCTGCTATTTATTACTCTCTGATTGTGTTAGATTGCTTGGAATGGTTTGTTGACACGGTCTATTGAGATCCTGGTGTGAGTCGTGGTTTGGAGACGGTTCACTCACACTTCTAGTTCAGCTGGAATTGAGGTGTGGCAAGAATACACCCCACTCAACTGCACTATGGTTGAGATTCTGAACATTAAACGAGGTGATACTCTACTAGTCCCTCCGCCTAAGATGATATCCAACCCGGAGGAGTGCAACTGTTGGTTATACTGCACGCATCACCAGGACCACGGGCACGACACCAACTCATGCAAACTTCTCAAAGGGTTGGTCGAAGATTTAATTTAGCATGGGCGATGGACAGAGTTGTGGGGCCACGGCCAGCACCATCCCCTCCCCCGGCACTAGTGGCGGAGCTCCCACCACCTCCCCCTGCAGCAGCACCGGAAAGAAACGAGAGGGTCGACAACCGGCCTCTTCCACCACCACGATCATCCCCAAGGGGGTTTATGGGACAAGTCGACCTCCTTCCTTAGGGTGACTAGGAGATGATGAGAGGGCAAGCTGCTAAAGGGGTGCGAACAGTTTGAGAAAAGAGTCCCCCTAGAAGACTATTAGGCAAGGTAGGGCCAAAGAAAGATCTTGGTCTGAGTGATGATGAGTACGTGACCCTGAGCAACCTGAAGTGCATGACAGTGACAGTCTGGCCAGAGCACATGCGGCGGGAGGTACTTCCGATTGTGGTCAAACCTATTGAGGAGGAATCGACTAAAGGAAAGAAAGTCAGAGAAAGAAAAGAAGAGACAGGGGGGCCTTCCTCTAAGAAAATCAGGTACGAGGGGTACATTTACTTCGGTGATGATGGTCTTATTGATGTAGTTACTTCCCATGAGGATCCCTTGGTAATCAAGATGGCAATTAGAGAAGAGTGGGAAGTGAGCCGTATACTGGTCGACACCGGCAACTCTTGTGAGATACTCTATTACGACACTTTCCAGAGGTTGGGGTACAAGGATGAACAACTAAAGCCTATCCGGTACTCATTGGTGGGTTTTAATGGCGAAAGAGTGCAGGTGAAGGGGGCGATTCAGTTGGACACCCATTTAGGGGTTTACCCTACACGAGTATACGTTAACATGAAGTATATGGTAGTTAAGACCCGGTCCAGCCATAATGCTATTCTCGGCCAATCTGGTCTCAACAAGTTATAGGCATGCTTGTCGATCTATTATTTGCTAATGAAATTCCCAACTGAGTGGGGGGTCAGATATTGCAAGGCCGACCAGTCTGTGTCAAAGAGATGTCATGCAGCTACCCTAGCCACGTTTGATGAAGACCAGCCGATGCAGGTGATTCAGCTATATGAGTATCGCGATGATTTCCAAGTGGAGCGAACCAGCTCTATTGAAGATCTCATTCCTGTGCCCTTCACTGACGACCACCCAGAGAAGACCTTCCTTGTCGGCTCAGCCCTCCCCGAAGAGCAGAAGCAAGAACTCATCAAGTTTTTGAAGGCGAATGCAGATGTGTTTGCCTGGATTTCAGAAGATATGCCCGGGATCCCACGATCAACTATGGAGCACCACCTGAAGATCGATCCCCATCATCACTCTATCCGTTAGAAGAAAAGAGCTATGTCCTTGGAGAAGCAAGTAATCATCGACTGAGAGGTCGAGAAGTTGTTGAAGGCTAGATTTATTCGAGAAGTGTACTATCCAAATTGGTTGGCCAATGTTGTACTAGTCCCCAAGTTTGACGATCGATGACATGTTTGTACTGACTTTACAGATCTTAATAAAGCATGCCCCAAAGATTCTTACCCCCTGCCTTGAATAGATCAGCTTATAGATGCTACTGCTGGGCATGAGCTGCTATCTTTTTTAGATGCTTACTCTGGGTACAATCAAATAAAAATGGCAAAGGAAGATGAAGAAAGTACAGCCTTCATCACCAATAAAGGCACATATTGTTACACTGTTATGCCCTTTGGGCTCAAGAATGCGGGGGCGACTTACCAGAGACTCATCAACAAAGTGTTCGAGAAGCAGATTGGCTGGAATATGGAGGTGTATGCAAATGACTTCTTGGTCAAGACAGCAAAGGCAACCGATCACCTAAAAGATCTTCGGGAGGTGTTCGAAGTAGTTCGACGAAATTCCATGCCGCTCAATCCCTCCAAGTGTGCCTTTAGTGTGCAATCTGGAAAGATTCTTGGGGTCATGGTATCACAAAGAGGAATTGAGGCTAACCCAGCTAAGATCGAGGCCATCCAAAGTATGAAGTCCCCGACAACTCCGAAACAAGTGCAAGTGCTTACAGGTCAAATCGCAGCATTGGGAAGATTCATGTCTAGGTCTGCATATCGATGCCTCCCATTTTTTAAGACGCTTATGGGATCTAAAACCTTTGAATGGATGACGGAATGTGAGGAAGCATTTAAGAGCTTGAAGAAGTACTTATCTTCTCCCCCATTGTTGATAAAGCCGGAGACCAAGGACAACCTGCTATTCTATTTGGCGGTTTCCCCTTGTGTGGTCAGCGGGGTGTTGATTAAGGAGATCGACAAGGTGCAACATCCTATTTATTACATCAGCAAGGTGTTACTCGATGCTGAGACTAGGTATTAATCTATAGAAAAATTGGCCTTAGCCGTGGTCACTGCTGCTAGAAAACTTCGCCCTTATTTCCAATCTTACTCCATCACCATATTGATGGACCGACCCTTGACTAAGTTCCTCTCTAGAGCAGATGTGTCTAGTCGAATAATCAACTGGGCAGTTGAGTTGGGAGAATTCAACCACAAGTTCCAGCCCCGGACAACCATCAAAGCACAAGTGTTGGCAGATTTCCTAATAGAGAGAACTCTGCCAAGCAGAGAAGAAGAAGGGTCGAACGCTGAAAGGGCACTTGAGGAGGCTAGGGTCAAGATTTTTCTGGGTCCCAAAGAACCTTCCTGGGTCATGTACATAGACGAAGCTTCAAACAAGGAAGAGACTGGAGCAAGGATTGTCCTCATCAACCCTAAGGGGTCCAAAGTACTAACATCAGTGCATTTTGGTTTCTCAACAACAAATAATGTGGCGAAGTATGAGGCCCTGGTTGCTGGACTTAAGCTAGCTAGGAAACTTGCAGTGAAATGCATGTTGGTTCATGGAGACTCTCAAGTGGTCGTACGAAAAGTAACGGGGGTCTATGAAGCATGACAGGAGCATTTGGCCAAATACTTGGCCCTGGTGAAATAACTGATCAAGCCCCTTGAAAAGTTCGAGATGATCAACATACCTAGAGACGAGAATACAAAAGCGGATGCCCTTTCCCACTTAGGGTAGGACAATCTAAGCAGTTTCAACGTGCCAATATATGTGGAACATCTATCGCAACGAAGCACTAACCCGGTGACTGAGGTTATGCTCGTGGATATCGAGCCTTGCTGGATGGATCCCCTGCTCACTTATTTAAGGGAAAATGTGTTGTCAAAAGATAAGAAGGAAGTCCGGCGTATACAGGCCTAGGCGGGGTCATACGTCATTCATGATGAGGTACTCTACAAGAAATCTCATACTTTGCCTTTACTCCGATGCATCCCCTCGTCGAGGGCAGAATATGTCATGGTAGAGGTACACGAGGGGATCTATGGAGCTCATCAGTGCGGATGCACCATGTGTTTCAAAATCATCAAAATGTGTTACCACTAGCCCCATATAATGGACTATGAGAGGTATGCCAAGACCTGTGAACCATGCCAAAAGCATGCTACCATGTCCCACCGCCCGTGTTCCCAATTGCAACCCATCCCGGCATCGATTCCCTTCGCGGTCTGGGGTATGGATATTTTGGGGCCATTCCCACAAGCGAAAGGACAACTCTAGTATATTCTAGTGGCGATCGACTACTTCAACAAATGGATTGAAGTGAAGACAATGGCAAGATTTACCCCTCCTAAAGCAGTAGAATCTTCAAACTTGATGTACTCTACAGGTATGGGATCCCGCAAGTATTGATTACTGGTAATGGTCCATAGTTCTCAAGCCGGGTCTTTTGAATGTTCTACCATGACCATCGTATTGGTCATAGATTTGCGTCAGTGGCACATCCGAAGGCTAATGGGCAGATGAAGATTACTAATTGAACCTTGTTACTTGGCTTGGCTCGAAGAGTGGAAGAGAAGAGGAAATTATGGGCTCAAGAGTTACCCAGTTTAGTCTGATCGTATCAAACCATAGAAAAAACTGCCACCGGAGCCACTCTTTTCAAGCTTACCTTCGGATCAGAAGCTATTATCCCAGTTGAAGTGGTGGAAAAAAGCTATCGAGTGATGAACTTCAATGAAGATACCAACAAACACATCCTGCTCATGGACCTAGACCTTCTGGAAGATGTCCATGAGACTGCTCGACTACACATAGCAGCTTACCAGCAAAAAAAAGCCAAGTATTACAACTCCAGAGTCAAGGAGAATCTTTTTCAAGTAGGTGACTTGATTTCGCGTTTGACAGCTGTAACTGAACTCACTCAGCAAGGAAAACTCACTCCAAACTAGGAAGGGCCGTATCGGGTCGCAAAGGCTACTAGACCAAGGTCGTATCACTTGGAGACAGTGGGTGGATCAGCTATACCGCATACATGGCATTCCAAGAACCTCAGAAAATACTATATGTAAGCCTTTTTCTTTTTCAATAAAAAAATCTTTTCCATCTAGAGTCATCTCCATTCAAGAAAGTAGATAGTCTTAGTTGAAGACTAAGCCCATCGACTTAAGGGGTAGTCTTTGACTTTGGCTCGAAAAGAAAAGGCCTACGGGTCTAGAAAAGAAAAGGCTTACGGGTCTCGAGAAGAAAAGGCCTAAGGGTCTTGAAAAGAAAAGGCCTACGGGCCTCGAAAAGAAAAGGCCTAAGGGTCTCGAAAAGAAAAGGCCTACGGGTCTCAAGAAGCAAAGGCCTAAGGGTCTAGAAAAGAAAAGGTCTATGGGTCTAAAAAAGAAAAGGCCTAAGGGTCTCGAAGAGAAAAAGTAGATAGCCTTAGTTAGAGACTAAGCCCATCGACTTAAGGGGTAGTCTTTGACGTTTGCTCGAAAAGAAAAGGCCCACGGGTCTCGAAAAGACATAACTTCTTCTATTCTGATCGACTTGGCATAGTTCTTTAATTTTGTCTAATAGTTGTAGGCAGAGCACAGTACTATCAGATAGAGGGGTAGTAGTGGTAAATATTGATGTGATTACAAAGTATTGGTCATACAATATATAGAGGAAAAAATATTACATTAACACCAATATTTATAAAGAGTGTGCCTAAGGGGCTTACAAAGAAGAAGAAGAAAGAGTGTACCCAAGGGGCTTAAAAAAAAAAAAAAAAAAAAAAAAAAAAAAAAAAAAAAGAAAAAAAGAGAGAGAAAAGAGAGAAAAATGAAAATGGTCTGTATTTTGTTATGTCCCTCGGGAGGAACTTCTTTTGGAATTTCTTCTGAAGGTGTCTCGGAGGACGTTTCTTCTAGAGTTTCCTTAGAATGAGCTTTGAGGGGTCTTCAGGAGTAATGCCCAGAGTCTCTTGTGGAGGGACGATGGACAGAGGTGGGATTTCTCTGGGAGAGGTTATTACTATGGCCTGCTCCGTACAAGAGGCCGTCGAAGGTGGAGGGGTAGAGCTTTGAGCAAGTGTGTCCCGGATAACTTTGTGCATGAGGGGGCTGAGGGAGAAATCAAAGGCCGGTAGATGGGCAGACAACTCTGAGTGGACCAAAATGAGGGCTTCTCTGATTGCCTGAGCCCTCTCTTTCTTGAAAAGACCCTCCATGTTGTCAGACTCCATCAAGCTTCTCAGGGTCTTCTTTTTTATCCTGGGCCAAAGTAGTTTAGGCCTGAACCAATTCTTCTGTCAGACGAGTTGCTGTTGTCTGAGCCTGTACTAGTTCTTTTGTCAGACGGACCACTGAGGATTGCAACTCTACACCTTGGTTCTTGTTGACGGCTATCTCCTCCTTAAGGGTGTTCTCCTTGGCCAAGGCTTGGGTCAACTCAGCTTGGAGCCTGTCGTTCTCTATCGACAGATTTGCCTTCTCCCATATCAGTCCATCACGGGCCTTTTGAAGATCTTTAACCTCCTGCTCCAATTGATTGTTGAGGGTGGTAGTAGCCCCAAGATGATCCAACATGACTTCATTGGAGAGCCACAGCTCAGCCAACTCTTTTTGGGCTGTCTCGAAGACCTTGACACGGGTGGTGAAATGCTCATCGAGCCTTCTGTACTTGCTCTTCTCATCAGAAAGCCACCTCCAGTTTAACTCAAGAGACGCTTCAGCTGATTGCCGTCTTATTTCAGCATCATTGGCTCGGTCCTCTGTGTCACACCCCAATTCTGCACCAACCAGAATGGTGTGATGAACCGTCAATAAACCAACGGTTCAACCAAGATCTCGAATAGGCTATCCCACATATGATAAACCAAAACACATTCCACATTAATCAGAGGTAATAAAGTAAATAGCGGAAGTCTTACAGATAATGAACTGAGGTCTAATCATGATAAATAATTAATATTTCATTTATTTCCAAGTAATCAAAACATAACTTAATACATATTACAATATCCAAATACAAAAATTAAACGCTAAGCGTATCCACAGTTGAAACGCTCGTTTAACGAATCACAATAGTCCTCCACAGCTTGCTTATTCATAGCCTCCACCCATTCATATGTTGGCGTGTAGACATAATCTTCAATCATAGTACCTGCAACATCAGAAACTAAAAAGAATTGCGCGCGCGAGGGTCAGCTCTCCAACTTGAGCTCAGTGAGTAAAACAAAATAATGCAACAATCATATGCATGCGATCAATTCATATCTTTGGTCTGGTATATAAGTTTGCAATGTGCTATAGAAAGGATAGGTGGCCGCCGCACCTCTATACACGAGTGTGTGGAAACGCTTTCACTTCCTAGGCAACATACTTCCAAGGCAACATACTTCCAATAATACTAAATTATATATCGTCTTTATTCTTGAATGATAACCTATTCTATGCACATAAAAACTTTGTAGAGTGTTGAGACAACCAGCCTATCCCCAAGATGACGTTAAAGTCTACCATCTCAAGTCTAATTAGGTTTCGTCTTAATTTCATCCATCCATTAATATGATTCAATCATTGTTCATAACACTCATCTAAAACAACATTTAGTCCCAAAAGGGCTTAAACTAGAGAAATCTGGTGTAACGGTCTTAAGGGCTTGTCTAGTTCCTTCATCTCTTAGTTTTTCAAAGACTATCGTCAAAATCTCATATCTTAAAAAACTCATTAGCTTATATTTCCTTTATCCTTGTTGTTCTACCCTGATCTCTCTTTCATATACCTCAAAAAATATCTTGTGATTGTTACTTCATATCCCAAGTCTACTTCTAAGCATTAGGATATATGCTTATAAATTCATTAATTCAGCCAAACTCTTTTGGTCTTTACTTAATCATATCACTCGACATTGGGCATAACTCAATTTTCATTGTATTAAACTGATTACTATTAATGCCATGATTTTTGACTTTATCCTTGTATCCACTCTTAGATTTGCTTTAGGAATCTTCTACCTTGTCAAAATTCATACCGATATAACCATCTTTAACTTTACTTGAGTGCTATCTACTGTTTCCTAGTTGCTCTTGATATATTTTTTTTTTTTACTTTTTCTCATGCACTCTTTTATAGACATAACTCATATCCATCCATTCAACAATCTCAAAATAGATTCTCCATTACTTTATCTGAGGTCTCTTGGCTATAGGATTTAATCTGAATCCAATCATCTTTCTTCCAATAATTCCATTATCACTAAACATCTTATCAATGGATATCGAGAAATGTAAGAATCAGAATGTTTATCCAAAACAATTCATTTCCTTCTTTCGATTTAGTATGATGACAACACTTTCTTTATCTAATGAACTTAAGTTTAAAGGATCAGGAGTAAATCTGTGGTAATCTAACTGGCATCCAAAGGTCGTTAAGTTGCACGGTGGTCCAAATACATGGAAATAGAGGTTTTTTTATTCTTAACCTCAAGATTATAGTTCTATCGAATATATAATGCCATTGGTCAAGGCATTACAGGAATAAATCTGAAGAAGATATCGTACATCAATAAATCAGGTATAAATCAGAAGATGTACGCTCAACATGATTAAACATTTAACTGTTCATTCAGTTCGTATCTCTGTTCATGTTGTCGATCATAAGAGTGGCTCAGATTGGTATAATCAGGACTAATACTAAAGAAACAATATCCATAACTTCAATTGACAGGTTAAATCAAGAAGGTATCCTGTCAAGGCCCGAGAAATTAAAATCTGGTATGTGCATCCTCTATAATCATAAGAGTAAATCAACAATGCATCGCATCCTATATAAACATATCTAGTTATATGACCACAATTAGATTTGATCCTCTGTTGAAAATGTTTAAGGCCTCGTCTTCAGAAAATATTCTTCAATCCTTGGTCGGATCATTGTGTCATGATGCAGCTATCCCATACATCGGTGGCTGATAAGGTTAACCACCTTGATACACTGCTTGTTGTGCACCAAACTTCTACACTGGGGTGTGCCTTACTGGGACTTGCTGTGTGGTAGGCACTGTGTTATAGCTAACCGATATTGGGGTACAGTGTTGCTACAAATTGGTACCGTACTTGGTTTGACCCGGAGGTGTTGATGTAGCATTGGCAATTTGGATAGCAACTTGCATAGTCGGTCTCATTTGTGGTTGCTCTTGTATTTTATTGGGTCAAGTTTATGACAACCATAACCAAGGTACTTGGTAGCCCATGTGGTTGGCTGGAGTGGTCTGGTTGTTCACCCCCTTTGATTCGCTCTAATCTGATTATCATTATTTAGCATCTACTCAGATGAGTTTTCTTTACCCATTCTCGACCCTGATAGTGGTGGGGTCAAGTTGCAACCTCTTCTTAATGCTCAGCGGGTAATGGATCAGCTTGTGGTGGATCTCTCCCTGAGTCTCCATGTCACCCAGGAGTATAGTTACTCTTATTCTTAATGTGTGGCCATTATTCTCCAATCTCTGTTGGATTTAGCCTGGGATCTTTTCCTTTATCTCTACAGGGGTTTTGGCATTACTAGCCATTTTCCTTCCTCCTCTGTCCTACATCGAGTTTCACATCTTGTGAGTACCAACTCGGTATTCACTTTTCTGCTTTACAGAAGCTCCCTTCTTGCTACTGTACTATATCCTTGTATACTTGGATAACTACCCAACTTATAGATAATATCCTATATTATTTATTTATTAGGATAATTTTTTGGTCTTCTCTTTCTGTTTGAGTGTATATATATGGTTCCACCTTTTATATGTACATTATCGTCTCGTTTAATTTCTGTCTCAACCAACACAGGTGCTTATGGTTTGTTTGTATTAAAGTTTTTAATTTATCCTAACTCAGTTCGTGGACTCTAGTGGAAGTATTCAGGTTTAATGGGTAAGGCCTACGAGAGCTCTGATACCAAGTTGTCACACCCCAATTCTGCACCAACCAGAATGGTGTGATGAACCGTCAATAAACCAACGGTTCAACCAGGATCTCGAATAGGCTATCCCACATATGATAAACCAAAACACATTCCACATTAATCAGAGGTAATAAAGTAAATAGCGGAAGTCTTACAGATAAAGAACTGAGGTCTAATCATGATAAATAATTAATATTTCATTTATTTCCAAGTAATCAAAACATAACTTAATACATACTACAATATCCAAATACGAAAATTAAACGCTAAGCGTATCCACAGTTGAAACGCTCGTTTAACGAATCACAATAGTCCTCCACAACTTGCTCATTCATAGCCTCTACCCGTTCATATGTTGGCGTGTAGACATAATCTTCAATCATAGTACCTGCAACATCAGAAACTAAAAAGAATTACACGCGCGAGGGTCAGCTCTCCAACTTGAGCTCAGTGAGTAAAACAAAACAATGCAACAATCATATGCATGCGATCAATTCATATCTTTGGTCTGGTATATAAGTTTGCAATGTGCTATAGAAAGGATAGGTGGCCGCCGCACCTCTATACACGAGTGTGTGAAAATGCCCAATGAAAATGGCACTGTCGCCCCACATGCACCCACCATGGACAATATACACCCAATGAAAACGGCATTGCTGTACCGGTTGTCCATACCAACACGTAAGCCCCTGTTGGCGAGGGCTTGCAAACTGGGCTCGCAACTAACCAACCCTAATGTCAAACAATGTATCCAAGGCCTCACCCCAGCATCCCTCAATACATCTATAGAGATAGAGCTAGGGTCTGGTGACCAAGCTGAACCATAATGCCACGTCCCCCCCTGATGCCCTACAACATATTAGTTTCGCTAAGGTAATGGCGATACGACGATGTTAGTGGACAAGACTTGAGTAGAGATAGAGCTAGAGTCTGGTGACCAGGCTGAACCACAATGTCACATCCTCCCCCTGATGCTCCACTCGCATCAAGTACACTAGCACTTGCTTAGTGGACATGACTTCAATAGACCATGGCACAATATACCCCGATGAGAACGGCATCGAAGTACTGGTTGACACCATCCCTACCCGCACCATGTACACCAGCCAAACACAAACATTCACATGCCTATTCCTACCATCATCAACATCATCATGTTATAATCAATAAATTTAAATATGCATGAACAGTAATAATAGAAATATTGGATGACATGTTGAATGCACATTACAAGCATACACGCATATCACAATCATGGTATTGGACTCAAGAAATAAAAACAGTTTGTTATTGACCAATTAGTTTAGGTCTTGTTCCCTCACCTTTGCTTGTTTGTAGATCCTCTTTCAAGCCTTAAGAATCACTTTTATATCAATATTATATTGCTAGAAGACCTAACAAAGTCGATAGAATTTAATTAGAATTTATACTAATTTTTACAATTTGCTGTTAATTGGGGGTAGCAGGACGGGTAGGAGTTTTCTGCCACCCCCAGGTAGGGTCGATGCCTAGGGACGGATGTTCCATCGACCCTAGGTGCTACCCCTCCTTTCCTGAACTTCCCGAATGCTGGGGGTCGATGCTAGGGTCGGAGGTTCCATCGACCCTAGGTACGACCCCCCATGGTTTGAGTCAAAAATATCAAATTTCGTCCATTCATTCATGTTTGGGGTCCTATGGCTTGCTTCTACAATCCATTCCACACATGTTCTATGGTTTAGAACTATTCTTTATTCACCTACATGGTTTCAATGATCTCCTCCATGGTTTCCATTGAAACCTAACCATGGATGGATGGTATTAGGGTTTCTCCTAACCTAACTTCATCATAATCTATTCTAAGCTTTCAATTCAGATGGGGATTAAGGTTCATACCTTTTGTAGTCTGGGTTTCCAAGATATCTCTGAACTTCTTCTTCTTCCTTAGCCTTTTCTTCAAGTTTTCCTTATCTTCTTCTCTCCCTTCTCTTCTCTTTCTCTCAATCCAATTAGGGTTGTAAAAGGTGTGAAAGAGGCTTAGGGACGTCCTATTTATAGAGTAAAACCTCCCAAAATAAATCCCATTGAGTTTAGGAAAGGTTCCAATTGAAATTAGGAAAGTTTCCTAATTTTCGATTCGTGCTGTTTTTACCGATTACCGGGGGTCGATGGGGGGGTCGGACAATTCGAGACCCCTGCGACCCCTGGTCACGGGTCGATGGTGGGGGTCGATGGGGGGGTCGGACCTGCCTGTTTAGGCATGCGACCCTACCCTCATTTTGACTGTTTTTGAGTAAATTTTCATATTGGGTCTTGGTTTTTCTTCACACACTTGGTCCACTTGGCTCGACCATGATATGTAGACGGGTCATGACACGAAATGTAAGGTTACACCGGGTTCGTGGCGTGCGGGTCTTACACTCTGCCTCTTTCGCACGGGCCTTAGTGTTGTCCCTCTCTTATTCGATCGCCTTCAATTCAGATGATAAAGTATCCCTCTCCTTGACCCAAGTCTGCTCAGCCTCAGTTCGAGCCAGTATGGCAGCATCCTGATCGCAAATGGCCTGGTTGCACTCTGCTAAGGCGATCGCAAGACGGTCTCGACCCTGTTGTGATAGGGCCTGCAACTCCTTGAGTTTATGTATTGTGCCCATTAATGTCTTCCGATAGTAGTTAGTGCCACACATCAACTACAAAATATACCGAAGAGGATACCAATTAGTAGGAGTCAAAGAAGAAAAAGATAAAAAGCGCTACAAAAACAAGAGAGTAACCCACCTGGTACAAAGCCGTACATTGGCTCCGATCTATTATATCGAGCTTGGATTTCCTGAAGGTGTCCATGTCCGAGGATAAGCAAGCATGGTGGACTATTTCTAGAGCCACTGCTTGATTGACTAAACAGTTATCTATGTCAAAGACCCTCCACTGGGGAGTGAACAAGGTTGGCCTTGCCGAAGGGCTCGAACTAGCCGACGTAGACCCTTCTAGTGGGGTCGAACTTTGGCTGGATCCAGGATTAGGAGAGAAGACTGGAGGAGGTGAAACGGCTGGACTCTTACCCTTGGAGGCGACATCTATGGGCATGGAGAACAGGGAAGACTATACAGGAATGGATAGGGTCGATATCTGTGGAAAGGTGGAGGGGGCTAATGGTGGCAAACCCCCTGAAATTGGTCAAAAAGTGGTCACCACTGTCAAATCCGTAGGGATCGATGGTGAAGCTGATGAAAGGATGGAGGGATGCTGTGTTGTTGCCACTGAACTGGAGTGCAGTGCTGTTGTTGTGGCCACTAAACTGGAATGTTGAAGTGTTGTTGTTGCTGTGCTTGTTGAAACTGGCTCTATGCTAGAAAGGGAAGAAGAATCTAGAGAGGTCGTACTGGCCTTAGAACTCGTATCTACAACCCGTGAAGGGGTAATGGGAATATCTGGGATACTGGTCGTAGACGAGATCAAAGAAGCACTGCTCGAGAGACTAGTAGGAGTGAAGCGGATGGTCACGTCTGGCTGAGAGACAGACTGAAGTGGTTGAGGCCCTGCTGGGATCCTCTAGAGGATATCCTGGGAGCGTCTTCGGGATAGATCATCCCCGGGCCCTCAGTGGTAATCTTCCTTCTTTTCAATCGACGTAAAGTCTCAGTGACTGTAGCTTGGTCATCATCCTCTGCAAAAATGGAAAACATAAGTGCTCAGAAATATGTTCAGAAAGTTGTAAAAAGAAGGATGGAACTGAAAAAGTAGTGAGATGGTTCAGAACTTACCATTATCGGGGATGTCAATGATCGGGGGGATAAAAGGCTCCTCTGTTGAAGCTGGAGTGTAAGACCCGTATCGAACTAATCGATCTTACCACCTTGTACCAGGTCTACCTATCATGGTCGAGCCAAATGGACCAAGTGCGTGAAGAAAATAGCAAGACCAGGTATTAAACTGACCCAAAAACAGTAAAATAAGGGGTAGGGTCGCATACCTAAACAGGTAGGGTCGATCCCACCTCATTAGGAAGTCAGACCCCTGATTTTTAAACCTAGGGTCGGACAACTGAGACCCTAGGGTCGATGGGATCTCCGACCCCCTCATCGACCCTAGGATCACCGACAGAAACCGTAAATAGGAAAGTTTCCAAATTTCAAGGGGATTCTTCCTAATCTCAATGGGACTTATTTTGGGAGGTTTTACTCTATAAATAGGATGTCCCTTAGCTTCTTTTACTCCTTTTGAAACCCTAATTGAAAGAGAAGAGAAGGAGAAGAGAAGGAAAGTTGGAGAAGAAGACTAAAAGGAAGAAATTCAGAGAAACCTCTGAATCTCAGCAAACCTAAGGTATGGATATGCTTTCCATGAGTGATTTAAGACCTTAGAATAGTTCAGAAAAACCCAAATCATCCATCCATGGGAAGATTTCAATGAAATCCATGGAGGAAATCATGGTAGACAAAGTAAGGAAGTAACCTGGAGTTTTAAGCCATAGAACAAGCATAGAATGGACTGTGGAAGTAAGCCAAAGAACCCAAACTTGAAAGATTAGACTGTAGAATGAAAAGGTCGACTCAAACCACATGTGGTCGCACGTAGGGTCGATTGCGAATCAACCCTACCAGACCACAGGATCGACCCCTAGCTCTTGGGAACTCCAGGGAAGCTACGGTCGCACCTAGGGTCAATGGAACATCCGACCCTAGCATCGACCCTATACCCTGGGGTCGCATAAACCTGCGACCCTAGCTTAACAGCAAGCCTAAAATTGTCGGAATGAATTCTAATTAAAATCTATCGACTTGTTAGGTTTTTCTATTGATATAAAGGTGATTCTTAGAGCTTGAAAGAGGATTTACACTCAAGCAAAGGTGAGGGAACAAGACCTAAACTAATTGACTAATAATAAACTGTTTTTATTTCTTGAGTCCAATGCCATGACTGATTCTATGCGTGTATGCTTGTAATGTGCATTCAACATGTCATCCAATATTTCTGCTATTAATGTTCATGCATATTTAATTCTATTTTATTTATAACATCATGATGATGATGATGCTAGGAATAGACATGTGAATGTATGTGTGTGGTTAGTGTGCTTGATGCGAGTGGAGCATCAGGGGGAGGACGTGATATTGTGGTGTGTCCTGGTCACCAGACTCTAGCTCTATCTCTACTCAAGTCTTATCCACTGACATCGTCGTATTGCCATTACCTTAGCAGAACTATTACGTCGTAGGGTATCAGGGGAGGTGGTCTCGGACCGTGTAGTCTTCATCTTTGTCGGGGGGGCCTTAGCTCTATCTCTATGGATGTATTGAGGGATGCTGGGGTGAGGCCTTGGGTACACTGTTTGACATTAGGATTGGTTAGTTGCGAGCCCAGTTTGCAAGCCCTCGCCAGCAGGGGCTTACGTGTTGGTATGGGTAGAGTATCAGGGGAAGTGTGATGCGGTGTGGTCCTAAGCACTTTAGTTCTATCTCTATTCCATGGTGGGTGCATGTGGGACGACAATAAACGTTATCTTTGGGAGGCTTCACACACTCGTGTATAGAGGTGAGGCGGCCACCGAACCTTTCTATAGCACATTGCAAACTTAAAAACCAGATCACAGATATGAATTGAATGCATGCATATGTTTGTTGCATTGTTTTGTTTGCTCACTGAGCCGTGATGTGTGCTCACCCTTTTCGAATTCGAATATTTTTAGTTGATGATGCAGGTACCACTGTGGAAGAATATATGAATGCTTCTGTGTACGGGCAAGTGGCTGCGATAGAGGCTGAAGATATAGTGGAGACGCATGACTCCTCATGCGAGTGCAACTCATTCGTTTTCGATTAGATTTTTATTTGAAATATTAAGGAAATATAATTTGATATTTTATTTACTTATATCTCGGTTGATACAACATAATTTGATATTTTTTTTATGATTCTCACAGTTAGATTCTTAGTTCATTTATTATTAAGACTTTCGCTATTGTGTATTTATTCTGATTATGGTTGTGGATGTGTATGGTTTAAGTTAAAGGACACAGCCTATTAGAGATCCTGGTTGAACCGTTGGTTTATTAGCAGTTCATCACACCGTTCTGAATGGTGCAAAATTGAGGTGTGACATGGAGGATCGGAAGCTACTAAAGAAGATGGCTCACCCATTGGTTCGGGCCAGATGGAAGGAACGATCTTGGCCATGGGGTCGAAAGGTGGAATGATGTCCTTCGGAGATGGCAGGAAAACCTCTGTAGGAAGGACGGGAGCTGCATCAGCGGTCTTATCTAGAGCCTTCAACTTCTCCACCATGGTGGCCATTATCTCGTCCCTTTCTCTATTCTGGTGGCGGAACAGGTCCACCTCCCATCAGATCCTCCTACATGCTATCATCAACACAAAGAATAAATAGTTTGATATTAGGGGTCGAATGAAAACAAAAGTGCAGAATACCGAATGATATGTCAGGGTTAGCAGAGGTCGAAAGGGAAACTTACTTAGCCCATACAGGAACATGAACTTTGTAAGGACAAAGATGGAAATCTTTAGAAGTCGCCACCTAGATTTAGGTCTAGGACCTTGGAAATGTGAAATCTCACCCTAAGGTAAGACTTCGATTGACTCATGACCCTTAGATTGGATTTTTGGTCCATCAAAGATTGGGTAAGCGTCAGGTTACGGTTATGGGAAGGGGTTAGGCACCCAAACCGCTCGATCGAAATCGGTCTCCTATACCTTTCCTATGCTAGACTCTATTTGTTAAACCAAACCAAACCAAGTGGTTTGATATCATTGAACCGAATCTGTATCCATCAGATTGCCTACGTATCACGGAATTATTCCGAAAATCAGGTTCACCATCGTAGTTCAGGTGTGATTAAAGTTTATGGATGTGATTTATGCTTGTGCGTGATTAAGTTCATTGTTCAAGTTGAAATTTATGCTTGAAAGGCTGAGAAATCCTATGGGTTAGGATCTGGATAGTCCATGTGGACTGATAGATAGTCCTAGTGGATCTAAGAATAATCCTATTTGGGTCAAAATATGGATAACCCATTCTGGGTTGGAATATGGATAACCCTGTGTGGGTCAAAATGTGGATAAATATCCTAGTGGATCTATGGATAGTCCAAAGGTTTGGATCCGAATTTGAGATTCTCCCAAATGGCCTATGTATCCTAGGATTTGACCTAGGAATCAGAATCCGCGTAGTTCGGGCATGATGGGTGGATATCCTAGTGGATCTATGGATAGTCCGAGTGGATAAGGTGTGGATCCGAATTTGGGATTCTCCCAAATAGCCTACGTATCCTAGGGTTTGACCTAGGAATCAGAATCCACGTAGTTCAGGAATTGATAACCTATTCTAGGTTAATGATCGAGAACCTATTCTAGATTTAGGGTTTAGAACCTATTCTAGGTTTAGGGTTTAGAACCTATTCTAGGTTTAGGGTTTGCCGAGGGGCAAAATCGTCCTAAATTACCCTTTTCATCCTGGATTCTAATTTTGAAAGGTTTGGCAAAGCATTTTTCTTTCTTTATTAAGGCTTTTACTATTCCCATTATGCCCTTCCCAAGAATGTGGGTGCCTAAATGCACGTCCCTGCACCTATATTGTCTTCTAGAAGTGTGCATATATGGCAGTTCAACTAAGGTGCTGTATAAATTAAATTATTGCCTAAAATAGAATATTCTATCTAAATATGGCATATAAAACATTTATGGTAAGAAATTCATATATAGCAAGATTGTAAAAATTTCCCTAATATGGCACGCACTACAAATAAGGCAAGAGCCTATATGGCATGATCTAGTATGCTATCTTCTAAGCATGGCAAGACCTAATATGGCCATATTTAGGGTTTTACCCTAATTGCTATTTTCTTTCCATTTCTAGGATTTTCTATCCTAATTGCTGTGTTATTTCCATTTTTAGGGTTTTCTACCCTAATTGCTATTTTCTTTCCATTTTTAGGGTTTTCTACCCTAATTGTTGTATTCTTTCCATTTTTAAGGTTTTCTACCCTAATTGTTATTTTCTTTCTATTTTAGAGTTTTCTACCCTAATTGTTATTTTTTTTCCATTTTTAGGGTTTTCTACCCTTATTGCTATTTTCTTTCTACTTTTAGGGTTTTCTACTCTAATTGCTATTTTCTTTCCATTTTAGGGTTTTCTACCCTAATTGTTATTTTCTTTCTACTTTTAGGGTTTTCTACCCTTATTGCTATATTCTTTTCATTTTTAGGGTTTTCTACCCTAATTGCTATTTTTTTTCTATTTTTAGGGTTTTCTACCCTAATTTTTATTTTCTTTCTACTTTTAGGGTTTTCTACCCTAATTGCTGCATTCTTTCCATTTTTTTTAGGGTTTTCTACCCTTATTGTTGTTCTTTCTGTTTTTAGGGTTTTCTACCCTAATTGTTATTTTCTTTCTATTTTTTAGGGTTTTCTACCCTAATTATTATATTCAATGATAACAATGTAAGCAATCCAATATTGTAATGTGAGCTCAAATATAGCAGTGTAAACATCCAAAATATGGCAATAAGCATTTAATATAGCATGTGAGTATGATCATTTCAATCATGGCAGTGTGATTATTCCAATTGTGGCAGTGTGTGCATATAAGCATCCAAATATAGCATGTGAACAATATAGCATCAAAATATGGCATGTGATAAACAACCAAAGCATGTGAGTCAATCAATCAAAACGTATTTTCAGATCTACGGTCTAGATTCAATGCATCGATTATCAACAATGTGACCGAAATCACATTTGATTGACGATTGAGAGTAATTCAAGATCTTAAATCAACAGTTCAGATCATATAACATCAGTTAAGCAGACTTTAATGGCTCAAATTAATTCATCATTAAATCATCATCAGATTAAAATCAATGGTTCAGATTAATTAATCATCCATTCACATGATTGGATCTAAAAGATCAACGATTCAGATTAAATTCACATCAATTAGTCAAATTCATTCATTCAAATATTAATTCAATATCAATGGACAAATTTTCATCACATGATCAAAACAAATCTCACATTCAATGGATCAGATTTTTTGAATGGGCATCATATTAACACGATAAAGAATCAAAATTCAGATTTTTATTCAAGCATATCATGATCATAGATTCAATCAATGGCCCATATTTAATGGAAAGATCAAGGGTAAGATGAGGAATGTTGATCCAATGATTGGATGAGGGGAATTGGTCTAGGGCTTGATGGACAGGTTCGGGTATTGTAACATGGCTAGGTTCAGGTAAGTGGTGTGAGGTGTTGGTTGGTTCAGTAGGAGATGGAAGTGAGTGGGGTTACGGGTAGGTGGTAGTACAAGGCTGATGATTGAAGTATGAGATGAAATCGGTTAGAGTGCTGGTTGTATAGGGATTGAAAGCCAAGTGTAGGCTGGATTGGTGATGGAAATTGGTTAATGGTGAGGTGGAGTGGTTTATGAGATGGAGATTTGTAGTTAAGCAAAACAATAGAAGAAAAATAGAAGTAGAGGCAGCTTACCTAGATGCTCGTAGGTTCTACTCACTCCTCCCTTCTTCTTCTGCTTTCTCCCTTTTTTTTCTCCCAAAACCGAGAGCCCAAACTCTGTCAAACTCCCTTTTCACGTTTTTTTCTCTTTTTTCTGTTTTTTTTTTCTTCCTCCTTTCTCTCTCTTCTTCCCTTACTTTTCTCCCAAAACCGAGCTCTCAGAACCCCTCTCACATTTTTTTCTCTTTACTTCTCTTTTATTCTCCCTCTTTTTTCTCTCTTCTTCCATTCTTTCTCTCCCAAAACCGAGCTCCCTAAGCTTTTCACGTTTTTTTTTCTCTTTCCCCTTTTTTTTTCTCTTTTGGAAAAATCCTCCACTTTTTTCTCTCTCTCACGTCTCTTTTATCTTCCCCTCTTTTTCTCTTTTGGAAAAAATCTAGAAACCCTAAATCTTCTCCCTTTTCACGTCCTCTCTCTCCCCTTTTTTTTCTCTTTTGGAAATCATCTAGAAGCCAAAACCGAGTCCCCTAAGAAAAGCCCCTTCTCCCTCACGTTTTTTCCCTCTTTTCTCTCTCTTATCCCTTTTCTCTCTCCCCAAAACCGTGCCCTCTCTCTTTATCTCAATCTTCTCCTTTTTTCCCTTTTTTTTATTTGGATTTACTTCCCAAAAGAAAAAAAAAAACCTCTCTCTCTCACGTTTCCTCTCTCTCCTCTTTCCTTTTTCTTCTCCAAAATCTTTTGGATTTTATCTCAACCCTAAATTCCCCTTCTCTTTCACGTCTCCTCTCTCCCCTCTTTCCTTTTTTTTCCCCAAAATCTTTTGGATTTTATCTCAACCCTAAATCCTCCTTCTCTTTCACGTCTCCTCTCTCTCCTCTTTCTTTTTTCTTCTCCAAAATCTTTTGGATTTTATCTCAACCCTAAATCCTCCTTCTCTTTCACGTCTCCTCTCTCTCCTCTTTCCTTTTTCTTCTCCAAAATCTTTTGGATTTTATCTCTTATATATAATAACATATATTATATACATATATACGCATATATTTAATAACATACATATATGTATAGTATACAATATATATAACATATAAATACTATGCACATGGATGAACTGATTCGAAATGGGTTGAGACTGGCTTGGATTGACTGAGTTAAACTGATATGGGTTGAGCTAGGTTGGACCAGAACTGGCTTGAACTGAGTTGACTGGATTGATTGGAATTAATTGGATTTTCTCTCTCTATTATTTCATGGGTCATTTCCGCTGTCATCCCGCATGGAATTTTCTGATAACCTTTATTCCAAATTTTATACGTTCATTTTGTAGAACATTAAAAATAAAGAATATTGAAACTTGAATCACCTCATTTGGAAATAAAATGGCTAACTTATGACTTTCTGAAGTTTAAGCGGGCCAATTATCGATAATTTTGCTGACCATTCTGCATGAGATCCTTCGGAGGCTTCTACCGGAAATATTTTCCGTCCACTTTGTAGAGCACTAAAAATGGAACATAATGAAACTGAAATTACTTGATTTGGATATGGGATGATCAAAATATGAATTTTTGAAGATTAAATGACCATTTCCATATGTAATTTTGTTTGGGACCTACTGGTGATTTCTACCCGGGATTTTTTTACGTCCACTTTGTAGAACATCATGAACGAAGAATAATGGTATTGGAATCATCTGAATCCGATGTAGAACGGAAAAGATATGAAGCTTTGAAGTTCTAACGATAACTTTGCATGCAAGCTTGCATGGGACCCACTGGCGACTTCTACCCGAGATTTTTTACGTCCACTTTGTAGAACATCCTGAATGAAGAATACTGGTCTTGGAATCATCTGAATCCGATGTCGGATGATCAAGATATGATGATTTGAAATTCAAACAATCCGACTTAGGATAATTTGCATGAAGGCCCCTGGGATTATTATTATTTATAATAATTTCAGAAACCTCCCTTATATGTATCATCCGACTAAAATGGTCATATCTTCCTCATTTGATATCAGAATTGAGCAATTCTGGTCTCGTTTTAAAGATAATTCTATGACCTATGCATCCATGCAGATAATAGCCCATGACCCTGCTGTGGGGATCATGAAAGGGAAATTCTTAAACTTTAAATTGAAACTTTTATAATGATTACAACACATGTTGTCACATTATTATGTAACTAATTCTAAATTTTTTCATATGTAGTTATTAACTTACACTTCACTTTGCATCCAAATCACAAATCTTTGGGTTAAAGGTCAAAAACCTGCCATATTGGTTCACTTATGCCGAGGGTGGCAAAAATGGGGTGCTTACAAACTTGTTACTCAAATCCTTGTACTAGACTGCTCTCCCTCTTTCTTTTACTCTCTGAAGAGTCTTCGTCTCAAGCGATGTTAAGATAGGAGCAACCCCTACAACTGAGGGGTGGATGAACTGCCATCGGTTGTCGATGGGAAAGGCAGACATGCCCATCAGACTATGCCCTCATTTCATTATGGTACTGGAAAATCTCTCTTTCCAGTGGGGGACAGAGGAAGGAGTGGACTCTATCATCGAGGGAACCTCCTCTAAAATTCGACGGAAGAAATAATATGTCCCACTAGGCTCAGACATGTTATTTAATGGGTTATTTCATTTGATAATATCGATGTCGAATAAATATTGGAAGAACCTCAAGGTGGGAGGCTCTCTACAGCGGAGAAAGAAGATGATAAAGGAGTGGATGTGAGCCCAAGAATTGGGCGGAAGCTGAGTTGGGGCTAGATCGTAATAGCCCAAGATCTCGAACACTAGGGGATGGCAAGGGAAACGGAAGCCGGATAGGAACATGTTATAGTTTACCACCATCCTATGAGAGTAGGGGTGGCTGGCTCGATCTCCTTTGTCTGGAGTTATCAACTCAATGGATTCAGGAACAAGATAAGAAGCCCTAAGTTCCCGAATTTTGGCCTCGGTCATTATGGACTTCAGTGAAGAAGCTATACAGTGAGGGCTAGCCACACCAGAAACATCAAAAGGAGGGCTCTCAGGGTTAGCACTCGAGCTACTCTCACCCCGGGTAGTTCGCCGGAGTTGCCTTCGACGCAGAGTGGGCTCAAAGGGGCTACTAACCACGGCCTTATCGCGAGCCATGACTAGTTAGGGTTAAAATGTCAAGAATCTAAAAGAAGAAAGCTCGAGACTTACTCTGAAAGCAGGAAGGTCACCAGAAACTCTTCGCAAAGGAGAAGGAGTGCCCTGCACAGGAACGAATGCACCAAGCAGAAAGTCTAAGGGGGAGAAAATGCAGAAAAAGCATTGTAGATGATAAAATGCGAGGAAGAAGAAGAGTGGAGTAGGCGGGATTTTATAAGTTTACAAACAGGTGGGTCCCATCTGGTAGTCATGATGGCTTCGGCGATACGACTGTCAATCAAGCTGCGGATGTGACGTTTTGTCAGGCAAACGATGCGTGGACGATCCCGATGAATGAAAAATGGTGGGATTATTGTCGATAGTTTGAAGTGACGGCTTGATCAGGTAAGGAACGTTATCATGCGCATTCAATTGGAGATAGCTCAGGCCATTACGAAACGGTACAAACATTACAAAGAAAACATGTGCATTCAAGTCCTCACTAAGTGGGAGAAAAGGTGGCGCCAGATTATCGTAACGTCTAGAATTTTGATGAGATATATCCGCATGCAACAAAAGAAGTATTTTTCCCATAAGTATTGTCTCCTCAAGTCGAAACAACACAGAGGAGGCAAAGGGGTTCTGTTGGGGTAAAATAGTAACAGATTTAAATTGGAGCGTGGATGAGGAATCTATAATAGGCCTAGTGGGCCGGGACACGTGGCACACATCTAAGTTATTAAGTATACGGACAAGGAAAAGTCTTTTCTGACAGCATTCGGGGGATGAAATCATGTTCGACCCCCTTCTGGGCAAATGGACCATGATTAGACAAACTGATAGAGGTAGCTGGTCATTAAATGGTCAGCCATTAATGTTCATAAATACTGACAACCACCATAAATGCCAAGTAAGTGGATTTGACTTGCCAGGTCACCATATCATAGACCGAATCAACAAAAAAGTAAGATTTATGCTTGATAAAAGAGAAAGGACGACTATTGCTGTCAGAGATAGTAGAGGACATGGACAAAAGGGGGGGTCGAAGAAGGTTGACTGGGGTCATAAACGGCTGACAAGACATCCAAGCGCCGCCCTAGGGGGTCGTAATTTCCTAGACCTATTGTTCTCCAACTGACAGGCAATGGAGATGGTGGTAGGTGGGGACAAGCTTGTCCTGGAAGCTTCAACTTGAGCCTATAAATAGTGAAAGGTTATCGATTGCAAATGATCCATAATTTCCTACCAAAAAAGAGTGTCCACCTTCAGGTATCACTTTGAAAAAGTTCATCTTGCATAACTCATTGTCCATTCCTCATTCGTCCAAGAGAGAAATAGGTTGTTGGAGCTCCCGTATCTCAAGGAACCCTCTCTTTATGGAGTTCTAGTGTTTCACTAAGAGCTCCATTCTGCTTGTCTTTAGGATCTACTAACTTTAGCATCGGAGTGGTCCCGGGGTAAAATTTCGTCCACTTTACTACTGTGTTTGTGTTTCAGCTACGTGGCTTGATCTGAAGGACTGAACAGAATCCATCGACAACAAAATGCAGGTGAAACAAAATTCCTTATTCTAGTTATTGAAGGTCCTGCCAAAGAAAATCATCTTGTTTGATATCTTGTGTTTGAGAATTTGTGCCCAAGAAGTCATTGAAAGTGTAATTGAATAGTCTATGAGGCAAGATTAACATGTAAGAATTGTGTGCTCATTAGGGGCTTGAAACTCGTAAGGCAATATTTTTGGGATGAAAAGGGTGTTCAATTAAGTATGAAAAAGGAAATAGTTAAAATATGGGTTTTTAATGATTTTAGAGAACCCCCCAAAATTTGGGGTTCTTTTAATTAGGACAATCAACAGAGAGAGGAAGCAAGAAATGTAGTCAATGAATATACAAGAGTCCAATATACTGTGGGACAAATGATTGAGATGGTCACTAAATCTTTATTTTGTATTTAAAGGATCATATAGTTGTCAAGGTGTCATCTAGATATCTGGATGAATCAGATAGGGCTAGGCGGTTGGTACAAGGATGTTATTCAACATCCTGCTACTTGAAGCCTCTAATTGCTCCTCTCAAGTAACATTCCACAAAATCTAAGAAAAGAGTTTTATAGGTAACTATGTTGGTCATCAAGCCCTCACAGCACTAACCTGAAATATTTAGTATCAAAGATGAAATATTGGAGGTCAAACATGAAACAATAGGACGTATAGTTCCACTCTACCTTTCAAAAAACCATTCTGATAATCGTTTTTATTAATGCAACGTTGCATTTAATTTGGGATATCTACTTACACCACCAAAAAAAAAAAAAAAAAAAACCCTTGAGATATCTACATCCGGGTTTCTATTAAAAAAAAAAAAAAAAAACCTACAACCAGACATCTATGCCCGTTCATCCGGGTCATTAAGTACTTGTCCCAGGTTGAATTCTCCAACGTTGCATAACGAAAATAAATCATTTCATGTCCCTCATGCTGGCATGAGGAAATTCAGTGATTGTAGTTTACATATACAATGGGTGACAGCCATTGAATTTCTTCATACCGGCACGAGAGACATGAGAGGATTTGAATCCTTGCATAACATGTCTAAAAAAAAAATTACGCATTAATATTTCATTTTTTGCCTTATTTGTGTCAGGGGATTCGGTGATGAAAACGAAGTTCACAAAACATTGTAGCGTTTAATAAAAGTGGAAGGGAAGACAGCTTCTTCCAAACCATGTACTGGCCTAATCGAGTAAGCAAAATAGCATCAACGGTTTTCCCAAAACTCCACCGTCCCAGCAAATAAAAAACGTAAAGAGTAAGGAACCTAAACGGCCAAACCACACACGTTATATACGCGTTACAGCTGCATTTAAGCTTTCAATACTGCATATCCCCTAGATTATTCCTCTTTTCCTCGGCTCTTTCAGTCCTACTTTAAATGACCTCCCCTATAAAATCAAATCCAGAAAAAATGGCTTGCATCGAGTTTCTCTAACTCAATGTGTTTGAACCCAATTCACAGATTTAGTAGTTTTCCATTTCTTTCTCTGAAGTTTGATCTGGAATCTGAATTTGAGGCTCCGAGTTGAGGTGACCTCTCTTTTTTTTGTTGGTGATTTTATCATATCAGTATGTTCCTCTGTTCTATGTGATTTTGATTCTGAGTTGGGTATTTGATCTTCTATTCAAAGATTAAAGTGTTTTTTTTTTTTTTTTTTCTGCCGAAGAAGTGAAGAAGTAAATAACAACTGCTCTTTCATCCAGATTGAGAGAATAAAGATGGGTCACCACCACCCTCATCACCATGGAAGCGATAGTCCTTATGATGATCCTTTCTTATGGTGTTGTTGCTGCCCCTGTTTTCTAATCTCTTCCCTGTTCAGAAGACTTGGGAGATGTGCTTTCGTTGCTTGTTACCCCATCTTACAATGCTTTGGATGCGATGATTACAGACACCATCATCACTACAGGCATTTCCATTGATAGAAGAAGATCTGATGGATTGAATCTTGCCATTGGGATTGTTTTCCAATCCTTGATGTTGCCGCCCTGATTTCCTTTTATTCTAAGATTTTGGGGTCTATTAAGTTTAATATTTTATGGAGTTCAATTTTTTTCTTTGTTTCAATTTTAGGTTAAGCAAACATTGGTTTTGTTGTAATTTTGGTGTATCTTTTATTATTTGGAATTTATAGAATTTTGTTTCTCATTTGAATGAGTAACAGTGATATATATATATATATATATATATATATATATATATATATATATATATATATATATATATATAAAAGGAATCTCATAGGGGTATATTGGTCCTAGAAATTTTGAAGGGTACCTACCCTATGGTAATGGGTAACTTTAACATGCATTGGAGTTTAAATAGGGATGATATGGGACTTTCACAAAATGGGAGTTGGTGAAGATTAAAAATAAAGATGAAAATTATAAAAATGAGGAGACTAACCATTTTTCAGCCCTTTGGATGAGCTGAAAACGTGAGAGAGGTTGTGAGTGAGGTTTCTTTGGTTCTTTGAAAAGAAAACCTGATTTCCTATGGAGCCTTGAGTGCAAAAGATTGTTGGGTGTTAGAATGAAGGTTTATGGAGATTGTGGTGCCGTAGAGAAGGGATTATAACAAGCTTGAAGTTAGAAGAAGAAGAGACAAGTGAGTTGCAGAAATTTCGGGTTTGGAATGAAGAAGTTCTAAACTAGTTGGTGATTCTGAGATTTTATGTTGGTGATCAACTACTTGAGTTGTAAGGTAAGTTTTCAGTACCCTTATGAGTTTTTTTTTTTTATTGTAAATGCATGAAGGAATAATCAGATATAGATGATGTTCTTGAGGTTGGGGATGATGAATAGTAAATCCCTTCATCATGCCCTCTTGTTTGAAATTGAATATGTATAATGCATGGAATAGAATTGAGGATAATTGATTTTTAAAAATGATAGATACTTGTTATGGTTATATCTGAGGTTAATTGATGATTTATAAGTGTTAGATGGTAGTGGTTATAAGAAAAATAAGAAGAAGATGATAAATGCAAAATTCAGATTTTTGTTTTAAGAATGATAGATTAACATTAGAATAGGGGTTTATGGTCAATGAATAGGATTTTCGAATGACCCAAATGTTTTTAAAACATTGATTCATGTTTATTAAGAAGTTCTAGACCTTGTAAAATCCATTAATGGAGGTTTGAACTAAGGTTGAAGATGACCTTAGATGATCCAACCCGTTTTGGGTTAACTCATCATGGACTGGCAGCATGACCCTGCTCAGTCCGAAAGCCATAACTTCCTACATATAGATCGGAATTCAATGATTTTGATGCGTTGGATAAATATATATATATATATATATATATATATATATATATATATATATATATATATATATATATATATATATATATAGTGATCTTGGGTCATATTTATGAGGCTTTCCTTGCCTTTTAGGATTATTTTGAAATTATTTTCTCTCATTTTTGTTTTTGTGAACATTTTACATGCCACCTCATGTAAGTTTTGTCCTTTACTTTCTTAATTTGATTTCTCTTGTTTATATATTGGGAAAATTTCACCCACACCCCTTGTAGTCTGGCTGACTTATGGCCCGTTTGATAACACTCCAGCTCCCATGGAGCTACTTCTGGTCCGGAGTCATTTTCTACTTCTTCTCTGGAGTCAGAATTTTTGGAGTAGAATGTTGTTTGATAAAATTTACTCTGAATTGAAATCCAGAGCTGTTTGAGAGAAGAATCTTGTTTGATAAACAATAATCTGGAAGTTTTTTTTTTATTTTTTTAAATTACAATTCAAGCATTCAATTAAAAGTCTAAGCTAGAATATATATAATTGTAAATTTAAATTCTATAATGTTTACAAAATTAAGCGCATAATTTCAGAGTTATTCAATTAATGACATAGCAATTAAAAATATGTGTAAAATATTGAATTACATCATACTGAAAGTAACAATTGTATTTTGATAAAAATATACATAATACAATCCTGAGTTAACCATATTTTAAGGGGTAACACATCATATCTGGGATAAATGATGACGTCTAGCTAATTGATTAGCAATATGCACTCTCAGTGCATTCATCTCAGGTCCTGTGCTATGCAAATTATCGTTTTCTTCAACCACAATACCACCCGGTAATATTACATGATCATTATCCTGATCGGGTACCAAGGCATCAAAATCACCCAGTTCATTAAATGCTGCGTCGGCCATTTGTTCATCTTTGATGTAGTTATGCAGCGCTCAGCAGACAACAACAATGGCACTTTGAATATTCAGGGGATATGATGGCATTAACTTCAAAATTCTGAACCTAGCCTTCAAAACCCCGAATGCTCATTCAATAACATTCCTCAAGGAAGAATGTCTATGATTGAACAATTCCTTTGCGGTTCGAGGTTGACAGTCGGTTCCCCGATAATCACGTAAATGATATCTATCTCCTTTAAATGGCGTCATATAACCACGAAGAGTTCTGTATCCAGAATCAACAAAGTAATATTTTCCTACAGTACGGATTATCATAATTAGATAATAATCACCAAAATATAACAACTTTAAATGAAACTTTCTTTATAAGTACTTGCCGGAGGATGAGGGAATATCAAATTTGTATCTTATCTCGCATAGTTGAATACCCGACAATCGTTTGCGCTACGTTCCCACCCAGTGTATACATAGGTAAATTTCATATTGAAATCACAAACACACATCACATTTTGTGATAGTCCCTGCTTCCTATTCCTATATGGTACTTGTAAACCCACTGGAACGGAAGCATCAATATGTACGCCATCAATTGCCCCAATACAATCCTAATACATAAAAACAATTTTGTAAGATAGAAGTGTATACAGTTTGACAAATATCACTAACACCCCCTACTTTTGGAAACATGGTATAGTCAGACCCTCCCCGTTAGATGATGGTTGTTAATTGATGATGTGTCATCGTCTTAAATTCTTTAATGGCAAACTACTGCTGTCAATATGTTAACTTACCATTTTACCCTTTTAATTAAAAAAAAACTTAAATTGGTAGTATTAGATTTAGGGCAAGTTTCATAAAAGGCAACAACCAATTGAAACCAATTTGGCGATAGCCCACCGTATCTGCCTAGGCTTGCGAACACCTTTGGAATCACTATAGTTGTTGCCTGCGAAGACTTCGGAATCGGCAAAGTCGTGGCCTGCGAAGGACGAATAGTGCATGGTTGAATATGGACTGATTGTATTCCTTCTTTTATAATGTAGGCCCTTTCTCAGTTTTGTGTAAGCCCTTTCTCTGTTTGCGGTCTTCCCTTTCTTGGGTGCTCTCTGCAAGACCCAAAAACTGCAATAGTTCGTCTTCTTCCTTTTCATTAACTCCCTCTGAACTTTGCCGTTTTCCCTTTCTTGGGTGCTCTCATCACACAAACACTAGAAGAGTTCCATCCCCTCTCTCTCTCTCTCTCTCTCTCTCTCTCTCTCTCTCTCTCTCTCTCTCTCTCTCTCACGGCGAGTATTTGAATATGTAGGTCTAGCTTCTCTTTCGCCCACCTCGCAAGTCTGGTAACTGAATTGTCCCATCTTGAAGTTCGCGTGTAAGATCGCACTCGACTAACCCGGTCTAACCATGTCGTGTCAGGTTTTTCCATCATAGTCGGATCGAGTAGACCAACTGTGTAAAGAAACCACGAGACCAGGTAAGAAAATTGACTCAAAAATGCTTAAATTTAAGTGTATGGTCGACTACCTGAGCTGGTATGGTCGACCATACAATGAGGAATTAAGACCAGTCAATATGGGACGTGTGGTTGATACTTCTGAAACTTGTAGTCGACTGATTTTGCTACAGTACATCCGACCGCACGCACCCAGATCAGACTTCGAAATTTGAAAACTTTCCAAATCAAAGGGGGTTCTCTTTCCTATTGTTGGAGGGCTCTATATGGAGAGTTTTTCTCTATATAGAGGACGTCCCTCAGTCCTTTCTCACTCTTTTGAATCATCATTAAACCCTAAAACCTAAGAGAGAAAGAAAGAGGAAGAGAAGGAGAAAGGGATTTGGAGAAGAAGGCTAGGAAAAGGAGTTTTGTAGACTCTCTGCAACAAGTAAGGTACGAACCTTGTCTCTGTAGTCATAGAATACCTAAAGTAAGAGTTTTTAATGCAAATTGTGATACCAAACCCAATGTAAGGATTCAACTATGGGATTTTCTAGACAAATCTCAAAGGAAACCATGGAGAATGGGTTAGAGTACTTAGTCTGATAAAAACTAAGATTTATGGTCATAGAATGATCATTAGGGTGAACCTCGTTGATGAGCCAAGAGGAGGAACTCGTATTAGAAATAAAAATCAGACCAAACTCGTATGGTCGCAGCTATGGTCAACCATAGGGTGATCATAAAATCGACCATAATCATTCGGGAAAATCCCAGGAAATGTGCAGTCGCAGGTGCGGTCGCATATAGTGCGACTACAGGGGGTCGACCGTACAAGGTATGATCGACACAGACATGCGACTACAGGATCAATCAATCACTTATCAGTGGTCTGTTTCGACCTTCGACTACTGTAACTTGTTACACTTGAACCCTAACTTAAATCCATATAATTCTTAGGTTCCTAAATTGATTCAAAGAGATTTGCAAGGCTTGGAAGGAGATCAAATATCATTAACAGGTGAGGGAACGAGACCTAAACTAATTGATTAATAACAAGCTACCTTTATTTTATTGAGTCCAATGTCATGAATGATTATATATTTTTTTGCTTGTAATGTGCATCTCACATGTCATCCAACTCGTTCATGCATATTTATTTTATTTTTTTATATCTTACTATGGATGATGATAGGAATAGGCATGTGTTTGTGAGTGTGGTTGGTGTACTGCATAGGGAAGGGTGTTTGATCCCTAAACCATGCTTCACATTGATATTGTCTTATTGTCATTACCTTAGCAGAACTATAACATCATAAGGCATCAGGAGAGGTGGTCTTGGATAGTGTGGTCTTTGACTCTGTCAGGGGACCTTAGCTCTATCTCTATGGATGTATTGAGGGATGTTGGGGTGAGGCCTTGGCTACATTTGGACGGAATTAAGATTGATTAGCTGTGAGTCCAGTTTGCAAGCCCTCGCCAGCAGGGACTTACATATTGGTATGGGTAGAGCATCAGGGAAAGTGTTGGCAGTGTGTGATCCAAACACTTTAGCACTATTTTTATTCCATGGTGGGTGCATTCGGGACGGCAATGGTGTTTGATCCATTGGACGAATTCACACACTCGTGTATAGAGGTGCGGTGATCGCCAATCCTTTCTATAGCACAATTGTAAACTTAAAACCAGACTAAAGATATGAATTGAATGCATGCATATGTTTGTGTATTGTTTTGTTTACTCACTAAGTCGTGATGTATGGTCACCCTTTCGATGATGAATATTTTTTGCTGATGATGCATGTATGACTGTAGAAGACTATATGAATGCACCGACATATGGACACATGGCGGCTATGGAAGTGGAAGTTATGGAGGATGCGCATGAACCGTCATGTAACTGAGGCGGTTATGGAGAATGCAATCAATGTGTTTTTTTATTAGTTTTAGTATTATTTGAATAAGGGAATATGTAATTGATTATTTACTTTATGTCTTGAGTTATTTGAAGATAACTGGATTTAAATATTTATTTATCATTATTAGACCTTAGTTCATTATTTATAAAGACTTCTACTATTTAATTATTATCTCTGATTATTACTGTAGAGTGTATTTGGTTCTATATGGTGGGTACAGTCTATATGAGATCCTGATTGAACCGTTAGCTCTTATCACAGTTCATCACACTACTGATTAGTCTAGAATTGGGGTATGGCATCGCGGGCTTCTCTTTCTATTTCACTTAAGCTTGTTTTTCTCTCACTCAGGCTTTTCTTTCGCCCACCTCCTATCAGGAGAGTGCTCATTTCCTAGTTCAGAAATTTGATTTTGCTCCGTTTGTTTCAACATAAAATGTTACTGTAAAATTTTACGTGTAATATTTTATATTTAAAAAAATTAATGTTTGTTTCCAGTAGATAAAAGAAAGACGAGGTTCATTTTCCATCCTCCTTAAAGATCACTATATTTTATCTCTTGGAAATAACCATTGTTTTTTTTTTTACATATAAAATATTACACGTAAAATTTTACGTCGAAACAAATAGAATAATATTGTACTCTGGATTAATATTGTACTCTGGATAATTGATAAGAGACTGGATACTCATTACTTAGCTTTTACCACAAAATTGCGAGTCATTTGCTCTGTTACAAATAGGGAAATATCATCTCTCTACCTCCCTTAGGAACTGAGAATAGTTACAAGAAACAGTGAATAATTCATATGTTGGATCTGAAATCAACACATGTGACCACAAATAGTGGGCGAATGTTAGTGGAAAATTCCTTCTGATTGAACAACTTTTAGATGAACTCAACCATCATCAGTGCAAGGCTTACAACATAGTGACCTGGCAACAGAAAATGAGTGGAAGCTGAAACTAGCTTCATAGCTTTCCCCCATGATGAATAGATCTCTATTCTTATATTCTTCTAATTTAATGAGTGAAAACTTGATAAACATGAGAACTTAGTTGGCAGAAAATAGGTATATCAGAGGCCATGACTCACAGACTATAAGATGTGGAAGGGTTATTAATACATATATGTTTACATGGGTCTATGGAAATGAAACAAAAGAATACATATCCGAATTCTATCAAGTTAAGCCATTTTTTAGTTAGAAGTCAGAGTAGAATTGGCATTGGGTTCCATTCAGAGCGGCAAAAATTTCACAATTGATCCGATTTTCCAATGTTATCAGGTGAAAAGGTGGAGTGATTAATAGAATAAGAGAACCCAACTCATGTTGTTGGTAAGATGATAACATAAACGAAAAGGGAACAAAAACCCAAAAACAAAGAAACAGAAAATGAAAAAAAAAAAAAACCGAAAAGGGAGCAATGTATGTAAAACTCGTTCCCAAAAAACCCGGTTTAACCTTGGCTTTTCTTTCCGTGCCAGGTTTTCCCACACGGATGGAACTAAGGCGTTGATGGCTTAAAACTTC
>CM053269.1:29466617-29519161 GCA_028583415.1 Protea cynaroides
GATGGACCTTGAATGACACCGAGAGGGGGTGAATCAGTGTGAATATATTTTTTTTGATATTTCTTTCTTGCCCGGTGCTTATGATGAACCGGACGCCCCACATAAAATCGTATGTAAATCTACCTCGCAACTACTCAGTGGCCAGGTCTACCGGATTCGCACACCCATCCTGCAATTCATTTCACGCACTTCACAAAGTACATTATTCAAACAAACCACAACACAGAAGAATTACGTGGTTCACCACCACAGTAAGTGATGACTAATCCATGGAGTAATGCCCAATGGGCTTCGTATTTGCTCAATACTCAACTTTTAGCCCTTTACAGGACAAGGATGCTCACCCTAATTTTTCCCAATGCTAGCATACATTAGATTCCCATACAACGTAGGCATTCAACATTATCAACCTACTTTAACATATAATGCATTGATTCAATAAACAGTAAGGGAGTTGAGAAAATCTCACAACCAATTTTTTCTGAAAATTGACGATGTTCCTCTTCTTCTGGTAACCAATCAATCCTTTGCCATATGCAACCAAGCTCTACCAGCCTTCAAAAATACATCAGTGTATCGGCATCAGCATGAACAGAGATGGAGAATGACTGTCTTCAATTTCCAGAGCAAGAAAAATCAAAATCCCTGAAGTTCTTCTCTTTTTCTTCAAAAAACCCTCTTCAGATCTGTTTTTCGCTGCCACTCGTTTCTCTAACCATTTTCAATAGAAAGAGCATGAAAAATCTAGCTCGGTGCAATTTGGATCGTCGGATTTGGCCTCCGGATGATCAAGTTATGGCAAAAACTAGTTCGGCCATTTAAAAAATTCTAAATGGAATCTTTTAATTCCATTTGGTGCGCCTGCGACGCACCGTAGCTGCGCCCGCCGTCTGGGTGTCGCAACCTAATTGGCTGAGGAGGGAATCAATAACCTCAGCCATCAGATCAATATCAAAAAGGCAGGATCTGATGGGATCCCTTGGATCAGAATAATCCCGCCTCCGAAAATCGGAGGCCACGTGGTGCGTAGGATTTGCATCTTTTCTGCCGTCGCATAGTGAATGTATCACACTAAATAAGAGCGCCGATTCCATGTGCGCGAAACACCGTTTAAACTGCGCCCAGCCAATGGGCTCTTTCGCGGGAGCATCAAACGACGCCGAATGAGAAACACTTTAGCCCGCCTTCACCAGAACCACCGATTTAGAATCTTGAAGGCGTGGCTTCATTTGGGCGGCCGATCTCGGATCTTTTTCTTTATTCTCTTCCGAAAATGCCCCTGAAAACTCAAAAAAGGACCTCTATAACTTTTTCAATTTTATTAAACTTCCACAGAGACGATTTTCCAGAGAGTTTTTCTCTCTCCTGGAAAATCGTCGAACAGATGGTGGATGCGCAGCGGCATGCGGGAGGGGTCCTGCGCGCGGCATGCGAGAAGAGCCGGCGCGCGCAGCCCGCTGCCTCGCGGGGCCCGCGGGGTGTCTTTGTCTGCTGGCCAGCTTGTGGCCTGCGGGCCTGCGGGTGTGCTGTGCTGTTGGCCTGTAGGGCTGGCTGCCTTGGCCCTCGGTCAGGGCTTCGGCCAGGCTGACTGCCTTGGCCACCTTGGTGGGTCCCACTGGCCCCACTTTCTCTCTCCTCTGTCATGCTTCACAATACCTGTAACAACACTGCATCACCTGTTTCACTGCCATATCGCCTGTAGGGTCCGCAAACACTCTCTCTCATCAAACTGGACCCAGTTAGCCCAATTTGCCAACAATTACAATATGTAGGCCAACAATCTCTCCCTTTGGAATTGTTGGCAACTACTCAATCCCACAGACATTTCTCCCCCTTTGACAACAAGAACAAAGGGATTTGCCACATAGGAGTGCCCACCGCATCTTCCCAATCCTATGGGCGCTCCAAAACATAAATTTATCACCATAGCAACACAAAAAAAAAATACCAACAGACTCCCCCTGAGTCCTACATAGGGAGCAAAAAAAAAGAACAAGCAAACCCTGCTCCCCCTCACTCCAAGCTCCTCAATGCTTGGGGAAGATAATCACTCCCAATTTCTATCGCAAGTAGTCAAACTGATCTCTGGGAAGTGGCTTTGTGAAGATATCTGCAATCTGCTCTGCTGTAGGAATGAACTCTAACTGAACTTCTCCTTCCAAGACCTTTTCTCTCAAGAAGTGAAATCGAATGGTTATGTGCTTCGTCCTGGAGTGCATAACTGGATTTTTAGAGATATTAATAGCACTTGTGTTGTCACAGAACATTGAAATAGGCTTGTCTGACTCAATGCCTAAATCCTTCAACATTTGTTTCATCCACAAAACCTGTGTACAACAAAAGGTAGCTGCAATGTATTCAGCCTCTGCAGTAGATAATGATACTGACTCCTATTTCTTACTGTGCCAAGCCACTAAATTCCTACCAAGATAGAAGGCACCTCCACTAGTGCTCTTCCTATCATCAACACAACCTGCCCAATCTGCATCTGAGTAGGATGACAAAACCAGATCCTTGCTTTTTGCATACCAGAGACCATACTCCATTGTCCCCTTCAAGTATCTGAAGATCCTCTTCACAGCTACCACATGTGTCTCCTTTGGGCCAGCTTGAAATCTAGCTACCATGCACACAGACTGAAGAATATCTGGTCTACTAGCAGTCAAGTAGAGAATACTTCTTATCATTGACCTGTACATAGTATTATCAACTGAGGGAGAGTCATCCTCTTTACTTAGCTTACAACTTGTCATCATTGGAGTGCTCATTGGTGTACAGTCTTCCATTGTGAATTTCTTCAACATTTCCTTCACATATTTAGTCTGAGATAAAAAGAACCCATCTTGCAACTGACTTATCTGCAGACCTAAAAAATAAGATAGCTCTCCAATCATGGACATCTCAAACTCATCTTGCATTCTCTGAGCAAAGTCTTGACATAATTCATCCTTTTGTCCTGCAAAGATGATATCATCTACATATACAACCACAACTGTCTGATTGCCATCCATAGATTTAACATATAAATTGCTATCAACCAAACCTTTCTTGAAACCCAACTTACAGAAATAAGTATCCAGTCTTGAATACCATGTTCTTGGTGCTTGCTTCAACCCATACAATGTTTTCTTCAGTTTACAAACAAGTGTAGGGTCCTCACTCAGTTGAAATCCATCTGGTTGCTCTATATACACCTCTTCTTCCAAGTCACCATTCAGAAAAGATGACTTGACATCCATCTGATAAACTTTGAAATTCTTGTGCACTGCAAAAGCAAGAAACATCCTGATAGCTTCCAACCTAGCCACAGGAGCAAATGTTTCTTCAAAGTCAATGCCCTCAACCTAAGCATATCCTTTACAAACTAATCTGGCCTTGTTTCTTACAATTTTGCCATCTTCATTGAGCTTGTTCCTGTAGACCCATTTAGTGCCAATAACATTCTTGTCTGTAGGCCTTGGCACCAATTCCCAAGTTTTATTTTTCTTTATTTGATCCAACTCTTCATTCATTGCCTTGAGCCAACTAGCATCTTCACATGCCTCTGCAACTGATTTTGGTTCAATATGAGATAGTAAAGAAAATATTTGTTTTGGTTGTCTCACCTTTCTTGTTTGCATACCAGCCGATGGATTACCAAGAATTAATTACTCAGGATGATTATTTTTTACCCTTCTTGAACAACTTTTATTCTGCCTATCTCGCCTCTCGAATCGATTTGCTCTTATCTTTCTTCTCTCAACCACGCTCTGTCACGGCACATTTGTAACATCCTGCTCCTTTTCTGTTTCATTGTCATTCTGATCAGTGTCCAGGTCTTCAAAAATAGGAACTTCATTATTTGATCCTTTAGGAGAATTCTTGTGCTCATCAACTCTCACATCTGCACTTTCAATAATTTTACCAAGTTTTTTATTGTAGCATTTGTAAGCTTTGCTAGAGGTAGAGTAGCCAAGAAATATTCTTTCATCAGCCCTATCATCAAACTTTCCTAGACCATGACTGGTGTTCTTGATATAACACTTACTACCAAACACCTTGAAGTGCTTTGTTGTGGCCTTCTTACCAAACCATAGTTCATAGGGTGTCTTGTCTTCATGTGGCCTCAACATACACCTATTCTGAACATATATTGTTGTATGCCTTGCTTCTCTCCAAATTTATTCCCCATGTCATTTTCGATTAACATAGTTCCGGCCATCTCTTGAACAGTTCTATTCTTTCTTTCTGCAATACCATTTTGCTGTGGTGTTCTAGGAGCTGAAGTCTGTCTCTTAATGCCATTCTCAGAACAATATTCTGCAAAGTCAATCCAGGTGTACTCTCCTCCCCTGTCAGATCTCATACACTTGATTTTCTTCCCTGTCTCATTTTCAAATTGAGTCTTGAAGATCGTGAATCTAGCCAAAGCTTCTGACTTATGTTTCAGAAACATTACCCAAGTCCTTCTAGAGTAGTCATCTATAAAAAGAATGAAGTACCTTTCTCCTGCAATGCTTTGTGTTCTCAACGGCCCACATAAATCCGTATGAATTATCTTCAATGGTTGAGTAGTGTGGTATTCCTTAGGCTTGAATGATGTTCTTGTCTGCTTCCCTTCTGACAAGATGCACAAATATCATTGGAAGGCTTTTTCAATGAAGGAATGTCTCTCACAGCATTTTTGTTAGATATTTTGGACAGATTTTCAAAGCCAATATGTCCCAATCTTCTATGCCATAGCCATGTTTCCTCTTCTTGACTCATCATACAATTTTCTTCAAACTCTTCAGACAGAATATAGAGATTTCTAGAAGTTTTTTTTCCTGATGCCATCAACTTTCCACTGTCAGACTTTCGGATCTCACATCCTTGATCATTAAAAATCACTTTGTGACCCCTATCACAAATCTGGCTGACACTTAATAAGTTATGTTTCAAACCTGAAACATAGAGAACATCATGAGATTTTATATTTCCATTAATGAGGCTGATGCTCCCCTTTCCAACTATCTTGGCACCATCATTGTTGCCAAATTTAACTGAACCTCATTCATAACTCTGGAGCAAATTGATTTCTATTTTCAAATTTTACATCTCTCATGTTAAATTTGCAGGTAGCAATTTTATGTCCAAAATTATTGCATCTGTAGCAGTAACCCTGAAAATAAGGTCTTGACCTTGCAGTTTCCATGTATCTCATCTGTCTCTGTGGTGCACTGGGATAGTTTTCTCTGTAGAAATTGTCATACTCCATTTTCTTTCCTCGCCATGTATTTTGTCTTGGCCTTGCATAGTTAGTCTTAGGAAGAGAAATTTTGTTTCCACCTTGACAATGAACTATAGGGTCCTTACCCTTTTCATTTTCCTTCACAAAAGATATGGGCTCTTTTCCCTTTGAATTTGAAATTTTTGATGTTTGTCCTTTATCAAAATCAAGGCCAAACTTGATGTGGGAAGGTCTTTGAGCAATGATAATCCTGTCAAGGTTGTTACTACTAGGATGTACTGAAGTAGACTTATTTAAATCTTCATGTTGAGATAATTTTTGTTGTCTCTCAACCTCTTCTTTTTCATACTCTGCTACTTTTGTCTTTAGAAGAGTAAAATCATTTTCAAATTCTTCAAATCGTTTAACCATAGGAAGTTGTTCTTCAAGTTGAACTTTCAAACTTGCATTCTCATTTAATACCATGGAATAATCTACAGATGCCTGTTTAAGCTGAGTATTGAGATTTTCTATAATTTTCTTGGACTCTTCATATTGAGCTTTCAGATCTTGAATTACTTGCTTTTGCTTTTTGGTTTCTTGAGAGGCAAGCTTGTTATGCTTTCTTTCCTTCTTAAGCTCCTTCATGGCTGCAACAAGTTCTTCCTCAAAATTTATCACACCCTCTTCATCACTGCTTGAAAAATTATCTTCCTTGTCTCTCTCTTCATCACCACTTGAGATAGAATTCACAATTTTTCCTTTATCTGTGATCTTCTCTTGAGCTTCAATGTAAACCATAAACAAAGCCTCACTAGGCTCATCTTCGTAGATTTCATCGAGTCATCATCCGAAGTTTCGATTGCTTCTCTTAGAGATAAAACTCCTTTTTCTTTGGACTTGTTTTTCTTGAAGTTATAATTTTTCTTTCCTTTAAACTTGCTTTTTCTGTCTTCTTCATCATCACCGTACAAACTTACTCTTCATGGGGCATTTTGCAGCAAAATGTCCAACCTTGCCACAGTTGAAACATTTGAAAGGAAGCTTGTTCTTGTATTTACCTGTACCCTTCTTTAATTTTCTAGTGAAATGAGCTGTGGCTTCATCTTCACTTTCTTCCTCATTTTGTTTTTCGAAAATCTTCACTTCTTCATAGCCTTGAAAGCTACCCGCTTGTCACTAGTGGTTCCCGGATCAATCCTCATCTCAAAAGCTGTTAAAGCTCCATGAATTTCATCAATAGTAACTTGTTCCGGTCCTTGGTTTCTTCAAGAGCGAATACCTTTGACTCAAATTTTGGAGTGAGAGACCTCAAAATCTTCGACAAACAATATGACCTTTCAAATCTTCACCAAGTCCTCTAATAGAATTGACCACTTCATTAACCCCTGTTCATGTATTGATCAATGGTCTCATCTTCATTCATCTTCGATTCTCAAACCCGACCTCCCGAATGTCTGCAGCCTTGATAGTCTTGATTTTCTTATCTCCTTCATAGATGTTTATTAATCTATCCCAGACTTCCTTTGCAGTCTTGCAATCCATTACCTTGGACAATTCACTGTTGGTCGGACCACCTTGAATGGCATTGAGTGCCTTTACATTATTTTCAAAATTCTTTTTGTCTATTGCACTAGGAGCAACTGTATCATGTGGAGTGTAGCCAAATTCAACTGCAGCCCAAACATCAAATCCAAGTGATCCCACATATATCTCCGTTCGCCTTTTCCAAAAAACAAAGTCTGTACCATCGAACAATGGGGGTTTATGTGAACCTTCCCCTGGTGCCATTGCTACCCTCTGATCTCTCAGATGCTGATTTAGCTTTCACTGAGCCTGGTGCTCTGATACCAATTGATGGACCTTGAATGACACTGAGAGGGGGGGTGAATCAGTGTGAATATTTTTTCTTTGATATTTCTTTACTGTCCAGTGCTTATGATGAACCAGACTGCCCCACATACAATCGTATGCAAATCTACCTCGCAACCACTCAGTGGCCAGGTATACCGGATTTGCACACCCATCCTGCAATTCATTTCACGCACTTCACAAAGTACATTATTCAAACAAACCACAACACAGAAGAATTACGTGGTTCACCACCACAGTAAGTGATGGCTAATCCACGGAGTAATGCCCAATGGGCTTCGTATTTACTCAATACTCAACTTTTAGCCCTTTACAGGACAATGATGCTCACCCTAACTTTCCCAAGATAAACGCGAGAAGGCGTAACAACGCTCGAATTCGGGCATAAAGCCGGTGTCCAAGACCCACCGAACACACCACAACAAATATAATTTTTGGGGCTTATAATGATGCCCTACAGTTAAATCCCAATCTAGCAAGGCATTCAATATTTTCTTCTCTTTTTCTTTGCCTAATGCTAGCATACATTAGATTCCCATACAACGTAGGCATTCAACATTATCAACCTACTTTAACATACAATGCATTGATTCAATAAACAGTAAGGGAGTTGAGAAAATCTCACAACCAATTTTTTCTGATAATTGACGATGTTCCTCTTCTTCTGGTAATCAATCAATCCCTTGCCATATGCAACCAAGCTCTACCAGCCTTCAAAAATACATCAGTGTATCGGCATCAACATGAACAGAGATGGAGAATGACTGTCTTCAATTTCCAGAGCAAGAAAAATCAAAATCCCTGAAGTTCTTCTCTTTTTCTTCAAAAAACCCTCTTCATATCTGTTTTTCACGGCCACTGGTTTCTCTAACCATTCTCAATAGAAAGAGCATGAAAAACCTAGCTCGGTGCAATTTGGATCATCGGATTTGGCCTCCGGATGATCAAGTTATGGCAAAAACAAGTTCGACCATTTAAAAAATTCTAAATGGAATCTTTTAATTCCATTTGGTGCGCCTGCGACGCACCGTAGCCGCGCCCGCCGTCTGGGTGTCGCAACCTGATTGGCTGAGGAGGGAATCAATAACCTCAGCCATCAGATCAATATCAAAAAGGCGGGATCTGATGGGATCCCTTGGATCAGAATAATCCCGCCTCCGAAAATCGGAGGCCACGTGGTGCGCAGGATTTGCATCTTTTCTGCCGTCGCACAGTGAATGTATCACACTGAATAAGAGCGCCGATTCCATGTGCGCGAAACACCGTTTTAAACTGCACCCAGCCAATGGGCTCTTTCGCTGGAGCATCAAACGACGTCGAATGAGAAACACTTTAGCCCGCCTTCACCAGAACCACCGATTTGGAATCTTGAAGGCGTGGCTTCATTTGGGCGGCCAATCTTGGATCTTTTTCTTTCTTCTCTTCCGAAAATGCCCTTGAAAACTCAAAAAAGGACCTCTGTAACTTTTTCAATTTTTTTAAACTTCTACAGAGATGATTTTCCAGAGAGTTTTTCTCTCTCCTGGAAAATCGTCGAACAGATGGTGGATGCGCAGCGGCATGCGGGAGGGGTCCTGCGCGCGGCATGCGAGAGGGCCAGCGCACGCGGGCCTGCTGCCTGCGGGCCTGCGGGTGTGCTGTGCTGCTGGCCAGCTTGTGGCCTGCTGCCTGCGGGCCTGCGGGTGTGCTGTGCTGCTGGCCTGTAGGGCTGGCTGCCTTGGCCCTCGGCCAGGCCTTCGGCCAGGCTGACTGCCTTGGCCACCTTGGTGGGTCCCACTGGCCCCACTTTCTCTCTCCTCTTTCTTTCTCCTCTGTCATGCTTCACAATACCTGTAACAACACTGCATCACCTATTTCACTGCCATATCGTCTGTAGGGTCCGTAGACACTCTCTCTCATCAAACTGGACCCAGTTACCCAATTTGCCAACAATTACAATATGTAGGCCAACAACTTCTAGTCAAACCAAGTAAGAAAACCTTAAACTTCTTTTGGATTAAGTGGTACGGGAACACCTAATACTGTCCGAAAGCACCATACCAGTCGCAGGGGTCTCGACACTATGGGACCAGACCCTTCGACCAAACAACCCTAGGATTAGGACCGTGGAACTAACACATGCCTCATGCATGTCTAAGATTAAACAGGGATATTCTTCCGATGCTAAATGACTCTAGTGGGTCCCGCTTGACGGTTAAATCACCATTTTATAAAGAGGGGAGTGGGTTGCTTTCTAAGTCATCCCTAGGCTGACACTTATCAGCCAACTCCTTCCCACTACCCTGCGGTTAAGTTCCAATTAGACTAAAAGACTCCTTTCAACCTGAGTCTCTCTCTCTCCTCATTATTCGTGCAAAGCATCATGAGAATCTTGGCGCATCTCTGTAAGAAAAGGGAGAGTTGGAGAAGAAGGGAATGTGTCAGAGGAGAAGAGACCAACGAACCACCAAAGCTTCGCTCGATCTACCCACAATCTTACCTTACGCACTACCAGTAAGTCCTATGCCATTAAGCTTTGATGAGTGTTAGGTACATTGATTATAGAAGGACCTAATCATTAGGGAAGGGAATCCTTCTTTCAGCCATTAATGGTGATACCGAGTTTTACCAACTCAGTTAGGGAAGGGGGGAAACCTTGTTCACAATAACTCTGTAAAGACCTTGGGGTTGGCGTTGTGCTGTACTCACGTCCGTTCTAACCTAGCATGATGAGACCTTAGTATAAATGTCAAGGATGGAAGGGAAGGACCTTCGTATTGACATTGAAGATCCAACTTGGGAACCAGTAGATAGACTTCTATTGAAGAGATCCAGAGGTGAGACCAGAAGGAGGTCAAGAGGCAAAACCCATGCCTCCAGACTAGCCCTCTGGGAAGGTCTGGTCGCTTGGCTGTGCAATCGGAGCTGCTGCCGGACGCCACCCGAGATCATTTGGAAAGGTTTGGTCGTAGGACGGGTCGCAAGTCTATGCAACCGAAGTTCCTGCCGGACCCTTCCATAAAGGGCTTTTGGCTAGTCCGGATTGAAGACTGGTCGTGACCTCCAACCGGACACCCCCAACCGAACAACCCTATGACGTTCAGAATATTGATCATCACTGTATCCAAACCTAATGAATGTCGAATGTAACGTTTAGGTGTTACGGCATGAATGTCGAATGTACCGTTTAGGTGTTACGGCTATGGGCGAAATCAAGCTCCGAGGAACGGGAAGCTGTTATTACGAATCTATAGGTGAGGGATAGAACCTTGATTTGTTTTGGAGTGTTTCTAAATAATTTGTCTTTCTATGATGTATTTTGTTGTGAATAACATGTCATCCAATATATATCTTATCGCATGCATTTGCACTATATATTGCTATTGTGGAAGCATGATGTGTGTTTAGTTTGTGCGGGGAAAGGAATGGAGTCGAGGACTTCCGGTTCAGTTCACCACACAGACACTGCTTCGCATCGCCATGTGCCTTAGCAGATTAACAGTGTCTAGGGGGTAGACGGACTAACTGAGATATCCACTGAGGTACGGCTGTAGGTGCATTTGTATGGTATGTAGGATTGGTTAGTGTTATAATATTGTCACACCCTAATTCCGACTGAACTAGAAGTGTGAGTGAACCGTCACTGAACCAACGGTTCACACCAGGATCTCAATAAAACCGTGTCCACTCATACAAACCATTGCACATAACCATAATCATAATATAATAAAATACAGCAGAAGTCTTAAATTAAATGAACTGAATTTGCTATTGATAATTTAAATAAAATATCCAATTATTCTCCACACCAAAACGTAAATAAATATCCTCACATCAATTTGTAAATTCAACTGAAAATAAATAAATAAACTAAACAAATCCTAGAGGTACACGCAGAAAGGGCACTCGCATGAAGTGGCATGCTCGTCCTCTCCTGCTTACACTTCTAAAGCAGCAACACCTCCATACGCCAGAGCATCCATATAGTCCTCCACAGTATAACCTGCTTCAACATCTAAAAATAGTGTGTACACAAGGGTGAGCTCACAACTTAGCTCAGTAAGACAATCAAACAATGCAACAAACATATGCATGAGTAACATTCACATTATGGTCTGGTTTAAGTTTGCAATGTGCTATAGAAAGGATTGGCGGCCACCGCACCTCTATACACGAGTGTGTGAAGCCACCCAATGGATCAAACACCACTGTCATCCCACATGCACCTACCATGGAATAGAGATAGAGCTAAAGCGTCCGGATCAAACACCGTCAACACTTCCCCTGATACCCTACCCATACCAACACGTAAGCCCCTATTGGCGAGGGCTTGCAAACTGGGCTCGCAACTAACCAATCCTATATGTCATCACAGTAGGCCCTATCCCAGCACAGCTTTCTACGGCATAAAGATAGAGCTAGAGTCTAGTGGTCAGGCCGGAGACCACAATGCCACTTCCTCACCCTGATATCCTACCCGTACCAAGCATGCTAAGACAGAACGATACGAAAAGGTACTAGTGTGAGGAATGATCCCAGACCTCAGGTCCTTCCCATTCCACACACCAACGAAAACAATCACATGCCTAACAGTCACATCCAAACTTGCTATCACAAGGTCCTACACGACGTTAGGGTTATGTTAGAATAGTTTTTCTTAGGGTTTACATTGGTCAGAAAACCAACAAGGTCAAAATACTTTTCACAGAGCAGACCGGTCATGGGTACCGGTCGCAAGTACCGGCCACGGCACTGTGGGGAAAGGTGCGACCGGTATGGTCGACCGGTCCCCACAAACCAGCCTCTGGGAGATACCGATCGCAGGTACCGGTCGCATAGGGTGGGACCGGTATGGTCGATCGGTATGTCTCCGGAAGACCATACATCTGGTTCTCGCCTTCCGTCGGTGACCCCCTATTGATTCTAGGGTTTCTCCTATACATACTAGGTCTAAGCAATGAGTTAGAGTTGTTTCCAACTCCATTCAAGTCCTAGTTTCGATGATCTTCAACCTAGAACTTGAATCTAGGGTTTACCGACTGGATTAGGGTTTGACGATAAAAATATGATTTAGATCAAAACCTCGCTTTGCATGGTATTGATCCAATCATGACTAACCAATCTAGAACGCTTAACGTAGAGGAAGGTTTAAGCACTTACCGTTGATTCGCGGTAATGTGTTCTTCATCCAACGGTAATGGCGGCTCTTCTTTCTCCTTCCTTAGCTTCTTCTCCTTCTTCAATCTCTTTCTCCTCTCTAGGATTTGTGAGGATCAATGAAAGGGATTTTAGGAGGTTTAGGAGTCTTTATATAGGCTAGGTTGAGTTTAGGAAGCCTCCTAACATTAGGAAAGTCTTTCGGTTCGGAATTTAAAAAGTGGGACCCGTAGAGATCCGTTTCCGGATCTAAGTGGTCTGCTACGCAGGCTATACCGGTCAACCGGTGCCATAGACCGGCATGAAAATATCATTCCAAATTCTGGTCCGATTTCATACCTGGTTGTCATCCGCTCGTCCTGTTTGGCCCGGTGATAATTGGAAGACCTGTTACGACATGAATGAAAGGTTTAGATCGGGTTCATGGAGTGCGGGTCTTACAAATATCCCCATGTGTATAACCCTAGACAGTAGGGGGTTAGGTACTGATGTGAGACTGGGATGAGGAGGAATTTCCAATGGTGTTCATCCGAGCATCGCCTTGGAGATTTTATCCTATCACCGTACACATTGGGAGATGCATGGCTTCCCCGGTCTTGTCAGAGCAACATGGGGTGAGTGTTTATTCTCTCTCGTGTATAGAGGTATGGTCAGCTTTGGTAAGTGTAACTAGGCTTTTCCATAGCACATGGCAGACATTACTAGACTTGCTTGATAATAAGTATGTTCATGCATTATTATGTGTTTGCTTGTCTGTTTCTCACTGAGCTCATGTTGGAAAGCTCACCCCACATACGTTCTATTTTTAAATGGTTCTACAAGTACTACCACTTCCAACTATGTCACTGCAATTGTTACCACCAGCTCAGCCCAATAGAATGGACAAGGGGAGGATGAAGAAGAGCACGATGCGACGTGAGTGCGATAGCTGTGTGTTCTACTAGTGGTGTTAATTGGAAGTATTTAATTTATTTATCATTAGATTATCTTAGTTCATTTATATAATTGATCTTCCACTTAGCATTATACTCTTAATTTCTATGAATGGTTATGGTTTGAATGGTGATGGTTGGTTGGATATACACGGCTTTACATGGTTCTTGGTTAGACCAGGTTAATCGTGTAACGGTCCGGTCACACTTTTGTTAACCCGAAAATGGGGTGTGACAATGTATGCCAACCGAACACTACAACAATTTTGCTCTTTATGGACGGAATATGTCTGTCCCTAAAAACAAATATCCGTCGCTAAAGCATTTAGGGACGGAAATATTACCGTCCCAAATTTGTCCCTTTAATTGCCGTCCCAAATATTAGGGACGAAAATTTCCTTTTGTTGAGAATACACTTATTAGCGACAGAAAATAGGGACAACTATTTTTGTAGCAAGTGACTTATATAGCGATGGATTCTAACCGTTGCTAAAGGATGGGCTCTCTTGGAACAGACATTTCCGTCACAAATGTGAACGAGGATGTACCCCTATAGGGATGGATCCTAACTGTCCCGAAATATCTTTTAGGGACAAAAATATCTGTCCCAAAAATCATATAATTTAGCTCTTTAGTGGCGGTTTGTTCTGTTCCATTAAATTATTTCATCCTTTGGGACGAAAATATTCCGTCCCAAAAGCATTATGTGTGCAATTTTAGAGAGCAAATAATTTTTGAGGGACAAAATATTCCGTCTCTAAAAAGAAAAAAAAATCAAAATTATATTTCATGTAGGATAATTTTATTTCCTGTTGTAAGAAGACATAATTCATCATTATATATATATATATATATATATATATATATATATATATATATATAAAAGATCATTTCTACTATATAAGCAGTTCAAATGTCACATTACATCATCCCAAATTGTTAAAATTAGATATATCCATAGACAAGATGTTCAAATCTCACATTAAATCATCCCAAATTGTTAAGTTGTTCAATTGTCACATCGCATCATCCCAAATTGTTAAAATTAGATACATCTATAAACCAAAATAATGTTCCATAGACTATCCACAAAAAACCAAAAAAGAAAACAATGTTTCATGGCTTTCATCAGCATATGTTCCCAACAAGTGCTTCCTTAAAGCCGTCCATCACCTTCAAATCTAGTTCTCACATCATCCTGTCAAAAAAAGAAGAGACTGAGATAAGAACAAGTAAATCTACCAAGCAGTTGTTGAGATAAATGCAGTCTTGTGGAATTTCAAAAAATATAACTTCATTTTTTACTTTCTATTTATGCATATACATACAAACAAATATATCCACATAAACAAGAATAATAAAAAACAACTAAATATAAAATTACAAAACAAATCCAACACATGTTTTCTTCAACCATAAATTCCAAAACAAGAGAAAACGCACAATAAAAGTTTAATGGCATAAGAATAACCATTCTAAGAGCATTTTGTTTCAGTACTATAATTGTGAAAGTTAAGACTTCAAGATATACAACATTTCTATGTAATGTCATATTACATCATTCCAAATTGTTAAAATTATATATATCTACAGATAAACTGTTCAAATGTCACATTACATCATATCCCAAATTGTTAAGCTGTCCAAATGTCATATTACATCATCCCAAACTTTTAAGCTATTGAAATGTCACATTACGTTATATTTTCACTTACTACATTACATCAATACATTTCATGTCCATCTATTATAGGAACAAATAATAGTAGTTAAAAAAGAGAATTTGAGTAAAACAAACTGATTGCAAATGCATTTTTAATTAAAGAAAACTACAAACCAATTATGATAGAGCCAAAGAAAAACTAAAGTAGCAAAAATTTACTAAATAGGGATCAAACACTGGAATAAGTCATCAAAATCACAAAAAGAAAGAAAGAAAAGAAAGTGTATAATATGATTCTAAAAATGCATACTTGAGATGGATAAGCCAAAATTGACTGATTCATACTAAAAATATATGCTCTAAAAAAGCATGACCATGAAATGTGGATGTGGACAACTTAAAAAGGAATAATATTTACTACTCTTATATACTTCAAAATTCTTGAAAAAACAGAAAATAGATGCTGAGAAAATAAATGCAATCCTAAACTAAAGACTTGGATGGTAGACAAAAACATATAAAGATAAAAGATAAAAAAAAAATAACAACTAAGGAAACTATTGTCATGTTTGAAATCTCAAAATTCCAAAATATGCATTTTTTTTAGGTGAATAAAGGAGCTTCTAAAGCGAAGAAGCAAAGAAAAGGCAAGATACCGATATGTGGGACATCCAATTTTTGGCTAGTAGCCATTGTTGAGATTTTCAAGCCCCTTGCTAATCCTCGCCTCTTTATCATTCTTTGTGGAGAATCATCTACTTGTCAAATAATAAACTTATAAAATGGAATCTTGTCCTATGCATTCAAATATTTATGTAAATATTCAAAGTTGATATAAGAAGGTGGTAATATAGTAAAATTAATCAAAAGTAATTGATGCCTTATACTAACCAGCATCCATGTCTCCATAACTAGCATCAAAATTGGGCCAATCTTGTGTCAACATCGGTCCAAAGGGTCCAGCATTCATACTTCTCATTGTTTAAACCTGTGTGGCAATGAATATTCAAATATTAGAAAATTGAAAAAATATATTAAAAAAGTAACAGTAGTTTGAGCATAAATGTCAAGCTCTAATTTAGGTGCAAAGCGAATGAATTGGGTTTATGACAAAATGACACATAATTAAGCTAATAATTTCTAATCTTAGTTAAAAATGGCCAATGCCACTGTTGGGACCATAGATTACATTAGCATAACTCACCATATGTATCCATCGATGCACATCCAACTTAGAAATATATAACATACACAATCACATAGCCAAATGTCAAATAAAAGGCCAATGAAAATAAATTTCAATAAATTTATCTTGCTTCATGAACAATTTAAAATAACCACTACTATTCTTCACCACTGGAGACCATGTGTAATACCCAATTGATTAATGTTAGTTTGTTCAATTAAGAGTTAATCAAGGGCAGATCAGTAAAACCACTAGGTAATAAATATACACACACTTCAGAATGTTGGCAAATAAAACCACTTTGGGTTGTTTCGCATACTTGAAGAAGAAAGAGAATGAGGGAGCTACTGTGAGATCAAAATGCATTTTCAGAGACTTCAACAAGAAGAGTTTTAATTCTTGCAAGAAGGTGAGTTCAGGAATGAGAAAGAAAGAGAGTTTGAGTGAGAAGCTTGAGAAGAACAAACTCAATGTCTTCATTTTCCCTCTCTCGGATTCTCAACAGATGAGATGAACAAAAATATGACAAATGATTTGGAATTCTTATTGTATCAGACAGAGACAGAGACATAAGGAGAAAAAAACCAGTGAATACCTGCCAATAATTCCCAGCTTTATAGTTCTTACCTCTTTGATGTTCTTTCTCCAACTCTGATATCTTCTGGCCTTGCTGTGCAACCTGCCAACAATTCCCAGCTTTAGAATACTTGCCAATAATTCCCAACTTTAGAATACATTAATGCAAGTGCAAAATTTAGAGTTTGATGACCAATAAGATATGAAAGCAGATCTTTCAAACAAGAAGTAACCAAGTATCTGAAAATCTTTCAAACACTCATTAAAGAACTGCCAGTGTGCATGAAATGGTATTTGCAACCAATATGGACCATCAGCAGTTTACTAACACACATGACACACATGTAGAGCATGTTTAAAAAGTTAATAATAGAAGCATTTGGCAAACAAGACTTTTAGTATGGACTGAAAAGGATCTGAAAGTATCTTGCTTGTCCCTGAAGCTTAGCATGGGAAGAAAAAAAGGATCAATCACTAATATTTGGCAGGCTATTAAAGCAAGATCATCTCTTAAAAGATAGCTGAGGCCTATGCCTTAAGCAGAACTATAGGCGATCAAATCTGTCCGACCACAAGCTTCAAACAATGCGGTTCTCTTGAGTTTCATGATTCAACTGACTCAGTCATCACAGTCACCTAGTGTTTTGAGGCCACATAATTCAAAATGAATTCTCTGAGAATTAGAACTTAAAATATAATAACCTATTTAAATTTAAAAAAATAATTTATTATGTTTAACATGGTGAGATGTTGAAGGTTTGAAAGCTTACAACCTGCTATGTACTTTTCCATCTACTTTGCCAACTTTTCTTGAGGCCCAACTGTCTCACCTCATAACTCTGCCTTTAGGACATTGCAAAGAAGTAGACCCAGATTAGCTAAAAGGATATAATCATATAATCTCAAGATCTGAACCTGCTTAAATGGGTGATTAGAGTACATCCCAGATCTGATCTGCTCCATTTTATGCCCTGATATGAACCTTAAATTGGTTCGTAAATTTGTGTCAACTGTTCCATTACCCAAGAGAGCACTGAGAAAATGTAGTAATAACAGTTAGAGCAATGCTAGGACACAGGTCTTCTACCTAGAGGATGTGATTGGACTACCTCATCTTTGGGGAAGCACTAATTACTTTAATAGGTGGTTTACTAGAGGAAAAAACAAAAACAAAATTTAAGTGTTGCTATTCCATTCAGTGGTCAGCTAGCCTTAGGGTCCTGTAAACAATTTCAAAATCATTAATCTCTATTTCTACATGAGCTTTGATCTTTGAGTAGTAAAATTGCTTCACGAGCATGTAAGGATGATGAAGTAATATATATCGGATCACATTCAGATTCGTAACTGTAGAAAACTTCGGTGAGCGAGTGTATATTGGATCATATTCAGATTCTTAACTGTAATGAAAACTTTGCGTGTTCATTAATGTTTAAAAAGCCATAATTTCAAGGTTAAAAATTTTCCTCCTAAGATAAGAATTATGATGCAAGACTGACTACTGATTTGAATGCATTATGCAAGAGAGGAACTTCCTATTAAAGACACTTGGTTTGAGTTTCCCACCTCCTCACCCGAGCACCAATCCTTCTCAACCACCCCCTTGCAAAAGGACACTCCTCCATAGTCTCTGACCCACTGCTCCAAATCTCATAGTGAATCTGTGCCCTAGAGTCTAGGCTATTCTCTGAGTTTTTAGCATGTCATTAGGTTTTGTCTTCATTCTTCTCCTCTCCAGTTCTATTTCACTACACTTCAAAAGTGTGCTTGAGAATGTTCTAGAAAATCCATTTTAGAGATTCTGTAGTTTAGCAGATTACAATCTTTGTTTCGGTTTAAGAAATCCAGAGATAAAACTGAAGAAATTTTGCCTATTGACCAAAAGATTAACATAGACTGTCAAGGGGAGGCAAGCGGATTATTATGTTCAACACAAAATATGCATCAATTTCCAAGAGAATTGAAGATCAACAATGACAACTACCACAATAACAACACTAATAATATGGAGGACCATAGTTACACCCTTTACTGCTTCTATTATTCAAATTTTAGCTTTACCTGATGGAACACAAAGCCAATGTAAAGCAAGAACAAATTGTAACTACCCATGAACACAAAAACAAGCTCCCAGCGGTCAATTTTTCCTGATTAAATGTCTCCATAGGTCCAGAACCTATTCACCGTTCATTCCCTCCCTGACCTACAAATTCCTGGCCAAATCCCCCCTTTACCCAACTTCCTCACAATCTTATATACTGGGGATGGAGTTCTGTTAGACATACTGAACCTCAACGAATGCTCTAACCAATAGTAAAACCATTAATTTCTGTCTTCACCAAGAGATGACCTAAATGGGGTTCTAGGCTTTTAACTGTTCTAACATTCACCATAAACAAATGTCATTTTACATGCATGTGTGGCCCAGTAACCCAAACCTATTTATTCTACAAAACCAGATTGATAAAAAACAAAGTGACAGACCCACCCTCCATGTCGTGAACCCAAACAAAGTATTGGGTTTCCAATACTAAGTCATCGAAAGGGCACGCTTGCAACGCCTATCAACACAAACTTCATAAAATAAGGCAGAAATTATAAAAACAAATTAGCTCTTACTTCTTTGAAATTATTTCTAACTCTTAACCTTTCAACACCAGATTATCTGCAAATAGATTTTACTAACAAAACTTCAGAAGCTTGAACAGCAAACAAAATGATGACATGAAGTTGCAAGGTTTACAGGATAAACAAAAGTTAAGAGCTTTAAATTAGGTTTAAACAGATTGGAGGCGAGAGGTTCTGCAACTCCAAAAGATTGGGGAAGGAGAGGATGAGCAGAAGACATAAAATGGAATAAATGAGCGATAATAAACTTAAGAAAAAATTTCATTTAACCCCCAAAAACTATGTCAAATTTGATCTAACCCCTAAAAGTTTCAAAAATCTCATCTAGCACCCAAAAGGTTTCCAAATGTCTCATCTACCACCCAAAACTTTTTCACCGTTAATCAAAGAGACCCCACCCGTTAGTAGAGTCCCGTTAGTTGCAAATATTAGGACAATAATACCCTTATTCCAAAAGTAAAAGACAATAATGCCCTTATTCCCATCTGTTTTTCAAGTTTCTTTCTTCCCAAACCCTAGAAATTTGGAGACGAAGAGAAAGAAACAAGGGGATCCTCCTCTGATCGTTTCCTACGTCGGAGTTCAATGTCTGCAATTTTTTTTTCGTTTCTCTAAAGATACTTCAGTTAAAAGGGTTTTTGTTGCTTTGTTTTTTTTTTTCAGTTAAAAGGTTTTACGGATGAGTCCAATCCAAGCAAGAAACGAAAGGGGATCTATATAGAGATTGAGAGAAGATTACGGGAGAAGAAATAGGGATTGTGGGAGAAAAGTGAAGGAGAAGAAGTAGGAAGGAGAGAAGATAGGGAGTGGGGCCATCGTGGCCATAGTGAGAGAGAGAGTTCGAGAAGAGGGGAAGGTAAAGAAATTTTAGGAAAAAAATAGGGATTGTGGGAGAAAAGTGAAGGAGAAGAAGTAGGAAGGAGAGAAGATAGCGAATGGGGCCGTCGGTGGCCAGAGTGAGAGAGAGAGTCCGAGAAGAGGGGAAGGTAAAGAAATTTTAGAAAAAAAAAGAGGGATTGTGGGAGAAAAGTGAAGGAGAAGAAGTAAGAAGGAGAGAAGATAGGGAGTGGGGGCAGATTAAGAGAGAGAGTCCGAGAAGAGGGACACATGATTTCAGAACAAAAATTCCTCACAGCTCTACATCATCTCTATAAAATCGGGGACAAGTAAAAATAAAATAAAGCTTCATTTAGCGAGATTTGCAGAACTTCAGGCAGGATAATCGAGATCTAGAAAGGAATAGATCTTCTTGACCTAGATTTCGAAATGACCAAGCAATCGAAGTGGAATATATCTCTTTTTAATGAATCTGGATTTGAGTTGGAAGGGCTTGAGATCATTAAAGATTAGGTAATGGAGTGCTAATGAGGATGATATAAAACCTGCAACTCTGTCCGGCCATGGTAATCGTTATTGATCATGAATGATTCTCAGTTCCCGATCTGAGATACAACTTGCAAGTGTTGAAATTTTATGATTTTTTTTTTTTGAGTTTCATTTTAATGTTTTAAAGAAAGGGTAAATTAATAACTTTATCTCATTTTAATGTTTTAAAGTTTCAAAAAGAAAGGGTAGAAATGTCTACTCACATGTTCAGTCAAGTCTGTCAGTTAAATGGGGTCGGTTAGAATTTCTAGAAACCATTGGGTAGTAGATCGAGTTTGACATAGTTTTTGGGGGTTAGATGAAAATTTTTCTAAACTTAATTACCTGCAATCTTCTGAGAAGAGAATCTGAAGGTCGCTCTCTAGTTTGGATAAAATGGCAACCAAAATGAGAAAAAATAAATCAGAAGAAAGGGGGATATAAAATTGTGATTCGTGAGGCGGGGTGATGGGCGGGAAGTGAAATCAGCTAATTGAAATCTGCGAGCAAAACCAAATTGTAAAAACAATGTGGGGTCCCTGAGGAAAATTTTTACCACACCCTTGTATTTTTGTTTTATGTCACCAGACTTGTAATACCCTCCTCAGGGGTTAAATATGTGTCATATAGATTTTGACTTAAATGACCTACCTATAATTAAGTGATGATGTAGCATGGTAAAAAATATTATAATGATAAAATTATCTTTTAAACAATAGTAATTTACTGTTTTATCCTCTCTCGAAACCCAAATATACAAAATAACTTACATACGTACTATTTTACCCATCGTGACTCTTCTCTAGCAACGGCAAGGTAACCCCTCTATCATTGATCTCTGGCGAAGTTTCATATCTTTTCTACCCTAAAGCTAGGATATGAACGAGAATCTCTCTACTTCAAGGAAAGTCATGCGGAAGGAGCAAAAGAAAATTTCTAATTCTCCAGGCAAAGCCCATAAATAATTGATATGGACAGGCACCATTGCTACTGCTTGAAACTATAGAAATGAAATCTAGAAGAAAAGTAGCAACAGAAACAGGGGGGCCAAAATCCAAAGAGAAGTTGAGGAAGAACAAAATTCACCTACTTCTTTTCTTCCCTTCTTTTAAAACGAACCCTCTTCTCCAGCGATGGTTCTGTAGTTCCTTTTGTGTGATGGCAAAGTTGTTACTTTTCTTATCAATTTATTGGGGAGGGTAATTGAGTAATTTTGTATTTCCTGTTTGTCAACTTAACAATAGGGGGTACGGGTGATATTATTGGCAAACTTGGGGGTTGTGTGACATAAAAGGAAAGTACAGGGGGGTGGGTGAAAATTTTCCTACAAAAATTAAATATTATCTTCATGCAATAGAAATTACTCAATAGGGATGGACAATACTGTCCCATAGATGCAGTTCATTAGAGACGGACCATTCTATCACAAATATTTTATCAAACTTTATTCATTTGCCGCCACGGTACATATCTGTCCCTACTGTATTTATTAGGGACAGATTTATAATGTCGTTCCAAAAAGTAAGTGGTAACTAGCAATTGGGATAGAATTATTTGTACCGTCCCTATAGATGCTATTTAGGGACAGAACTTCTTGCACCATCCTTATAGATGCTATTTAGGGACAGATGTATAGTGCCGTTCCAAATAAGTAAGTTGTAACTAGTAATTGGGACATAACTTTTTACACCATCCCTATAGATGCTATTTAGGGACGGGAATATTTTTTTCGTCCCTTAAACAGTCCCTATTACACAATATTGTTGTAGTGGAAATAGGTTCTAACTTATAAAGAAAAAGAGAAGTTATGGAGGCGTGCCTCTTTTGTCGGTCGGAGAAGAGTTTCGCCAAACAATAGAGCTGTTACCGGAGATTATGGAACTTGTAGAAGAAAGAAGATGTCACTAATGGGTTTCACAACTTGCAGAAGAGAGACGTTGGAGAGAGAAAGACTAAAAATGTAAAAATAAAAAGGAAAAATATAAAAATCAAAGTGAAGGTATTTGGAGGTAAAATCATATTTTTAACTATTATGTGAGTCTAACTAAAGTTTGGGTGTCTTCAAGAGGTGTTAGTGATATTATCGCGAAAAAATGTGAGTGGGTATTATTAAGCCAAACTATAGGGGATGTGAGTGAAAATTTTCCTTATATATATTAGTATTCTTTCATATTTGATTTGTTAGTTTATGAAATATTTATTATCTAATAAAGTGTAAGTTAACATAAGAACCAAGTGGACCATGGCTTTTAAGCCATTCCCCATGTCTGTAACCTGACACGAACCGATCTCTTGGTTGGACTGATTTGTAATTAAGGCTCTCTTTGGAATATATATATATATATATATATATATATATATATATATATATATATATATATATATATATATATATATATATATATATATATATATATATATATATATATATATATATATATATATGTGGCATTTATTTATATTTAAAATAAATTGATATAATCTAAAATCTACAAATAGGTTAGAAGGTGTTTGTCATTATGATGATAATATATTGTTACTTCCTTTTACTTATTTATGTCTATAGATATTGTACGATTATTATTTATGACTCATAATTATTCTCATAAATGATTTAGCATAAATAACTCCTAAACATAAATATAAACTATACCAAACAGAGCCGAAGTTAATTTCATTTTTGTGGATCCTATACCCTATTCTCTCTCTCTCTCTCTCTCTCTCTCTCTCTCTCTCTCTCTCTCTCTCTCTCTCTCTCTCTCTCTCTCTCATCCAAATTATGATCTTTGTATCCAATGGTTCAGAATTAATACATCATCCATCCACGTGTTTCAAAATGATAGAATATTTATGAAACCCTTCCGAATGGAATCATGTAAAGGAATTTTCCTTTCTTTTTCTTTTTGGGTAAGTAATTTTCCTTTATTACATGTATTACATATAATTAACGGGATACACACACCTTTGGTTATGGGAAAAATATAATTCAAGACCCAAATACTCAAAATTAACCATGGGGCATGTTAATACCATATTCTGTCAGCCAATAATGGAGTGATACGTGTCCTTGGAATCATGGGCATCAATAGTATTACACATGTCATACAATGGCATGAGATAGTTCAAATAAGAGGTTTCCCATTCTGGCGGGAAGCTCTTCTTTAATCGGCCACACATGTCTATCTCATGAAGATTAATAGACGAGTTTATTTTGAAGAGTTATGAAAAACTGGGAGTTCTTCCCTGGTCGGCTAAACCCAAGTCATGGTCGATGGATCAAATGTGCAACTTAAAGAACTGGGGCCGAGTCCTGGGTCTATAAATTGATTTTTATGGGCCTTGGGCCACTCCTGGCCTGCCCAGGTTGGGTCTAGATCTGTCCCAATTCACAAGAGAACATGGCTAGTGCTCTTAAACTTGTAATGGCCATATCCTGAGATTTTGAACTCCGATTGAAGCGATTTTGAAGCCCTTAGTGAGTACTAGGTCACTGTGACCTTACCTCGCACAAGGAAAAGTTGAATTTCTGGGTTGACCAAGTCAACTAATAGTTAGGGGTATTTTGGTAATTTTGACCATTATGGCTAGAATATGGGAAACGGCTCTAAGTGTAGACTGGAGGCTAGACACTTGGGACCTGAGAATGGGTTCTAAACATGATAGAATGAGAGAATTTTGATGTATCCTTAAACTTACTCAAGAGGAGAGACAAAATTGGGTGTTTATATTGAGTCAGAATATGATGGAATGGAAGACTCAGAGTGCAGAACCCACACCCAAAAAATCCAGTCTAACTTGATTTTTCTTTCTGTTATGGCTTCAATAGCGCCGGGTTGGGCCGGTTTTTTGAATCCCTAACCCTACCATTAGTACCTTAAACATAACTCTAACCCAGCCCAACCTTGCCAGGGTCAGAAAATCTGCAACCCTAACCCTAACCTAACCGGGTTCAGCCTAACCCAACTCTACCTTGATTGTCCCTGACTAGGCCAGGCTGGGTTGACCCTAATTCAGGGTCGGGTTGGCCCTGATTTGCCCTGAATCTTTCCAATGAACAATATAACTTAAAATTTTAACATAAATGGATAAGATTTAAAAACTAACAAATCATATTTAAAAACTAACATGCTTTCAATATAACATTATAACTTAAACATATAACAAATACAATCAACCCATGAAATTCCTTTTAAAAACCTAACAAATACAAACCATAACCAATTTAAGTGTTTAACATAAGATCTAATAAATGGAACAAATACAAGCCATAACCAGTTTAAGTTTCTGTGACAAATACAATCAACCCATGAAATTCCTTTTAAAAACCTAAAAAATACAAACTATAACCAGTTTAAGTGTTTAACATAAGATCTGATAAATGGAACAAATACAAGCCATAACCAGTTTAAGTTTTCGCGCTAGGTTTTCCCCCCAGTGGAAGGAACCGATGCGATGTCAGCGTAGGATTTCGGATCAAACCAAGTAAGAATAGGACAAGTCAATGATTGTTACTCAGATAGGGAACAATCGGATTATGTCAAGTTGCAACTAGTCAGGTCGGATGAATCCTAGCCCCGTGGGACCGAACCTGCCTCCGGACAGGCTGAGAAGCCTGGCATTGAGTTAGACACATATCTAATTTGTGTGTCTAGGAGAAAAAGAATATTTCCTAGCTCCTGAGTAGGTCGTGGGTCCCAATCCACCTCTAACTTCCCCTCTACACATTAGGGAATGAATCCTTCCCTTGCACCCTTAGGACTTACACTAGTCAAACTGTCCCTAGTTCCCTACCTAGTGGAGAGTCCCACTCAAGAGGGGGACTCCAAAATCAAAATAAGTATCCATCATTCTCTCCTTTATAGTTACGCATCCATCTCGAACCTCTGACGCGTCCTAGTAAGGAGAGAGATTGGAGGAAGAAGGTGAAGTGCAGTAGAAGGCTTCTCTGACGAAGAGTTGACACCGCTCAAGCTGCCAGCGTTCTAACCTGAACAGATTGCCGGTAAGCTCTTTGCCTTCTCATTTATTGGCTGAGGTTAGATGAATCATCCTATAAGAAAGAAACACTGATCTTCTAACGAGGGAAATGCTCCTGTGTCACCATTAATGGTGAAATAGGACGTGTCTCAGACATGTAGAAGAAAATGAAAATCTTTTAGAAATATTCCATTATAGCCAAAAGCTACATTGTGACATGTAAAGGCATGAGCCCTATGCCTAGGACGAATATTATAGTAACTCGCTGGAAACCTTAGTGTAGGATTGGCACTGCACCTGTAAGACCCGTATCGAACTAACCGGTCTTACCACCTTGTACCAGGTCTACCTATCATGGTCGAGCCAAGTGGACCAAGTGCATGAAGAAACCACAAGACCAGGTATGAAGTGTAAGACCCGCACGCCACGAACTTGGTCTAACCTTACATTTCGTGTCGTGACCCGTCTACATATGATGGTCGAGCCAAGTGGACCAAGTGTGTGAAGAAACCAAACACCCAGTATGAAAATTTGCTCAAAACAGTCAAAATGAGAGTAGGGTCGCATGCCTAAACAGGCAGGTCCGACCCCCTCATCGACCCCCACCATCAACCCGTGACCAGGGGTCGCAGGGGGTCTTGGATTGTCCGACCCCCTCATCGACCTCCAGTATTCAGGAAAACAGCACGAACTGAAAATTAGGAAACTTTCCTAATTTCGATTGGAACCTTTCCTAAACTCAATGGGACTTATTTTGGGAGGTTTTACTCTATAAATAGGACATCCCTAAGCCTCTTTCACTCCTTTTACAACCCTAATTGGATTGAGAGAAAGAGAAGAGAAGGAAGAAAAGAAGAAGAGAAGCAAGGAAGAGAAGAAAGCAAAAAGGAGAAGAGTTGCAGAGAAGGAGTATTCTTCTCAGGTATGGATTCCATGAGTTTTTACAGACCTTAGGTTAGATAATGAAGAGAGTATGATCTCGGAGAATCCCAAACCATCTACCCATGGTTAGGTTTTCATGGAAAACAATGGGGAAGTCATGAAAGCCATTTAGGTGAATGAATCATGGTTCTAGGCCGTAGAACATGTGTAATATGGACTGTAGTACCAAGCCATAGGACCCCAACCACAAAGAATGGACTGAAAGCAGAAAAATCAATAAAACCCATAGGGGGTTGCACAGGGGGTCGATGGCCAATCGACCCTACCAGACCCTGAGCATCGACCCCCAGTGTTCGGGAAGTCCAGAATAGGGGATTGCACCAGGGGTCGATCATAACTCCGACCCTACCTCCGACCCCCAGTTAAAAATATGATTTTTAAATTCAGAATTAATTCTAATTAAATTCTATCGACTTTGTTAGGTCTTCTAGCAATATAATAACAATATAAAGGTGATTTTAAAGCTTGAAACAGGATCTATTAGCAAGCTAAGATGAGGAAACAGGACTCTAAACTAATTGATTAATAACAAACTGTTTTTATTTCTTGAGTCCAATGCCATATTGATTCTATGCGTGTATGCTTGTATGTGCATTCAACATGTCATCCAATATTTCTATTATTTGTTCATGCATATTTACTTTATTGTTTATAATATGATAGTGATGATGATGATAGGAATAGGCATGTGAATGTATGTGTGTGGTTGGTATACTTGATGCGAGCGAGTATCAAGGGAGGTGTGATGGTGACGTCAATAAACATTAACCTTTGGCGGGTCTCAGCGCTCTATCTCTAACTCAAGTCTTGTGCATTAGCATCATCGTATCACCATTACCTTAACAGAACTATTACGTCGTAGAGTATCAGGGGAGGTGGTCTCAGTCCTTGTAGTCTCTGACTCTACCAGGGGGCCTTAGCTCTATCTCTATGGACGTTCTGAGGGATGCTGGGGTGAGGCCTTGGATACACTGTTTGGCATTAGGATTGGTTAGTTGCGAGCCCAGTTTGCAGCCCTCGCCAACAGGGGCTTAAGTGTTGGTATGGTACTGTACAGCAATAAACGTTAACCTTTGTTGTACAATATTCATGATTTGGGTGCTTGTGAGTCGACGATAAACGTTACCTTCGGGCAACGTCACACACTTGTGTATAGAGGCGGGGTCAATAAACATTAACCTTTGACCACCTAAACCTTTCTATTACATATTACAAACTATAAACCAGACCAAAGATATGAATTGACTGCATGCATATGTATTGTTGCATTGTTTTGTTTACTCACTGAGCTCAAGTTGGAGAGCTGACCCTCGCGCGCGCAATTCTTTTAGTTTCTGATGTTGCAGGTACTATGATTGAAGATTATGTCTACATGCCAACATATGAACGGGTAGAGGCTATGAATGAGCAAGCTGTGGAGAACAAACATGGTTCGTTAAGCGAGCGTTTCAACGGTGGATACGTTTAGTGTTTAGTTTTCGTATTTGGATATTGTAATATGTATTAAGTTATGTTTTGGTTACTTGAAAATAAATGAAATATTAATTATTTATCATGATTAGACCTCAGTTCATTATTTGTAAGACTTTCGCTATTTATTTTATTATCTCTGATTAATGTGGAATGTGTTTTGGTTTATCATATGTGGGATAGCCTATTGTGAGATCCTGGTTGAACCGTTGGTTTATTGACGGTTCATCACACCATTCTAGTTGGAGTAGAATTTGGGGTGTGACAACTTGGTATCAGAGCTCTCATAGGCCTTACCCATTAAACCTGAATACTTCCACTGGAGTCCATGAACTGAGTTAGGATAAATTAAAAGCTTTAATACAAACAAACCATAAGCACCTGTGTTGGTTGAGACAGAAATTAAACAAGACGATAATGTTCATATAAAAGGTGGAACCATTTATATACACTCAAACAGAAAGAGAAGACCAAAAAATTATCCTAATAAATAAATAATATAGGATATTATCTATAAGTTGGGTAGTTATCCAAGTATACAAGGATATAGTACAGTAGCAAGAAGGGAGCTTCTGTAAAGCAGAAAAGTGAATACCGAGTTGGTACTCACAAGATGTGGAACTCGATGTAGGACAGAGGAGGAAGGAAAATGGCTAGTAATGCCAAAACCCCTGTAGAGATAAAGGAAAAGATCTCAGGCTAAATCCAACAGAGATTGGAGAATAATGGCCACACATTAAGAATAAGAGTAACTATACTCCTGGGTGACATGGAGACTCAGGGAGAGATCCACCACAAGCTGATCCATTACCCGCTGAGCATTAAGAAGAGGTTGCAACTTGACCCCACCACTATCAGGGTCGAGAATGGGTAAAGAAAACTCATCTGAGTAGATGCTAAATAATGATAATCAGATTAGAGTGAATCAAAGGAGGTGAACAACCAGACCACTCCAGCCAACCACATGGGCTTCCAAGTACCTTGGTTATGGTTGTCATAAACTTGACCCAATAAAATACAAGAGCAACCACAAATGAGACCGACTATGCAAGTTGCTATCCAAATTGCCAATGCTACATCAACACCTCCGGGTCAAACCAAGTACGGTACCAATTTGTAGCAACACTGTACCCCAATATCGGTTAGCTATAACACAGGGCTTACTATACAGCAAGTCCCAGTAATGCACACCCCAGTGTAGAAGTTTGGTGAACAACAAGCAGTGTATCAAGGTGGTTAACCTTATCAGCCACCGATGTATGGGATAGTTGCATCATGACAGAATGATCCGATAAGGATTGAAGAATGTCTTTTGAAGACGAAGCCTTAAACATTTTCAGCAAAGGATCAAATCTATTGTGGCCATGTAACTAGATATGTTTATATAGGATGCGGTGCATTATTGATTTACTTTTATGATTATAGAAGATGCACATACCAGATTTTAATTCCTCGTACCTTGACAGGATACCTTATTGATTTAACCTGTCAATTGGAGTTATAAATATTGTTTCTTTAGTAATAGTCCTGATTATACCAATCTGAGCCACTCTCATGATCGACAACATGAACAGAGATATGAAGTGAATGAACAGTTAAATGTTTAATCATGTTGAGCGTACATCTTTTTGATTTTACCTGATTTACTGATGTACGAAAACCTTCTCCAGATTTATTCCTATAGTGCCTTGACCAATGGCATTATATATACTCAATAGAACCTGTAACCCTGAGGTTAAGAACTGTAAAACCTCTATTTTCATGTATTTGGACCACCGTGCAACTTGCCGATCTTTTGATGCCGGTTGGATTACCATAGATTTACTCCTGATCCTTTAACCCTAAGTTCATTAGATAAAGAAAGTGTTTGTCGTCATACTAAAGTGAAAGAAGGAAATGAATTGTTTAGGATAAACATTCTGATTCTTACATTTCTCGACATCCATTGATAAGATGTTTAGCGATAATGAAATTATTTGGAAGGAAGATGATTAAATTCAGATAAGATTTTATAGCCAAGAGACCTCCGATGAAGTAATGGAGAATCTATTTTGAGATTTCTAAACGGGTGGAAATGAATCATGTCTATAAAAGAGTGCATGCGACAAAAGTGAGAACTATCAAGGGTGGCCAGTAAAGAAATAGATAGCACTCTAGTGGAGTTAAAGATGGCTATATCGGTATGAATTTTGACAAGGTAGAAGATTCTTAAAGACAAATCTAAGAGTGGATACAAGGGTAAAGTCAAAAAAAAAATCATGGCATTAATAGTAATCGGTTTAATACAATGAAAATTGAGTTATGCCCAATGTTGAGTGATATGATTAAGAAAAGACCAAAAGAGTTGGCTGAATTAATGAAATTATAAGCATATACCCTAATGCTTATAGATAGACTTGGGATATGAAGTATCAATCACAAGATATTTTTCGAGTTATATGAAAGAGAGATCAAGGTAGAACAAAAAGGATAAAAGAAATACAAGCTAATGAGTGCAATATGAGATCTTGACGATAGTCTTTGAAAAATCATAAAGAGATGAAGAAACTAGGCAAGCTCTTAAGACCCTTACACCAGATTTCTCTAGTTTAGCCCTTTTGGGACTAAATGTTGTTTTAGATGATTATTATGAACAATGATTGAATCATATTAATGGATGGATGAAATTTGGACGCAACCTAATTAGACTTGAGAGGGCAGACTTTAACGTCATCTTGGGGATAGACTGGTTTTCTCAACACTCTACAAGTTAGGTGCATAGAAGAGGTTACCATTCAAGAATAAAGACAACATATAATTTAGTATTATTGGTAGTATGTTGCCTAAGAAAAGAAAGTTGATCCTCACTATGCTAAAGGCCAAGAGATGCTTTAAAGAGAAAGAAGTTGGATATATGGTATCTGTGGTATACGTTATCAAAGAAGTACCACAGATGGAAGATATTAAGGTGATGCGTAAATTCCCTGATGCATTTCCAGGAGACTTACCGGGTTACCACCTGATCGTGCGACCGAGTTCGTCATCGACTTGTTACCAAGGACGATACTTATGTCAAAGGCACTTATAGAGTAGTTCCTATGTAGTTGAAGGGATTGAGACTCAACTACGGGAGTTATTAGACAAGGGTTTCAATCGGCTAAGTATTGCATCACGGGGAGCGCCAATTCGTGAAGAAGAAAGATGATAGTGTTGTCTACATATAGACTACCGAGAATCGAACAAGCTCACGATCAAGAATCGAGATCTATCACCTCGAATCGATGACTTGTTTAAACAGTTACAAAGAGCAAAGGGAATTTTTAAGATTGATCTTCGGTCAAGGTATCAACACCTGAAGAATTTGGATAGCGATATCTCGAAGATACCTTCAGAATCGAGATTGGACATTATGAGTTCTCGATTATGACGTTGGGATTAACCAATGCCCCTACATCTTTTATGGAGCTGATGAACTGGGTGTTTCATGACATGTTGGACACGTCGATCATACTTTTCATAGATGATATTTTGGTTTATTCTAAGAATGAAGCAACTCATACAACGGATATTAGAACAGCTTCACAACAGCTGAGAAGTGAAAAGCTTTATGCCAAGTCCAAGAAATTGAGACCTAATTAAGCAAAGTGACCTTCTTAGATCACGTGACATCATAAAAAGGGATAAAAGTGGACCCTATTAAGATAGAAGTAATCATATGGTGAGAAACACCTAAAGAACATTATGAAGATCAGAAGTTCCTTGGGTTTAGCTGGTTATTACTGATGATTTTGGAGGACCACTATAAGATCACAAAACCTCTTACCAAGCTAACCAGGAAGGGAGAGGAGTTTAATTTGACTGACAAGGGTGAAGAATATTTCCAGATTCTAAAGTAAGATTGATATCAACTCCCATCTTGATCGTTTCGGCACCAGGAAAATCTTTTACCCTATCCATCGGAGCTTTCGGATTGGATCTAGGATGCGGGTTGATGTAAGGTAAATTAGCGATTTCATATGATTTAAGAAAACTGAAAGAGCATGAGACAAGTTACCCAACTCATGATTGGAGTAAACAATTGTGATTCATGCAATCAAGACTTGGAGACATTATTTAAACGGAGAAGAATTTTAGATTAGATCGGATTACAAGTGTTTTATTTATCTCTTCATTAGAAAGAGTTGAACATGAGGATAAGGAGATGGTTAGGAATACTGAAGGATTAAAGACTGTGATATTCAATGTCATCCAAGCAAGGCTAATGTAGTAGCTAAGGCCTTAAGCATAAAGGGAATTATGAAGTCCAAGGAAGGACCCGAGTATAAATCTTTGCCTTATGTTCCGCAACAACAGATTCAGATTTGGAAGAAGAGTAACATATAATAGAAGCTAGTGATGATCCAGTTGAGCGAGAACTTATGGATGAATTATGAAACAATAGTTCGCTTGCGTTCATTACATTAAAGATCTTCTCTGAATTAATGGATGAAGTAAAAGTAGCAATTTTGTTAGATCTGTATATAAGAACAATGCAAGAAGTTTTAGAGAAAGAAAAACCTAAGCCTGACTTACCTTGGATGTGGATATGGTACTCAGATACAGAGGTAGATTCTAAATACATGAAGATAAAGACTCAGATATTATGAAGAGGATAATGATAAGAGTCCATTGTACTCCATATTCAGGACATACTGGCGTACCAATATGTATCATGACCTGATGAGATTGTACTAGTAAAGAGGGATGATAACAAAGGTGTCTTAGAGCATGTTCCGATTAGTACGAATTATCGAGTAAGGAAAGTCTGAAAGACAAAGACCAACATGGCTCACAACAACAACTATAGGAGCCGATCGAAAGTGGAACTGCATTACAATGAACTATGTCACTGATTTTCCACTGACTCCTAGATCGGTTGACGCAGTATGGGTGATTGTTGATCACTTTATGAAGATAACTCATTCCATTGCTATACAACCTCGGTATGCTTTGGAGTGGCTAACTAAGCTATATGTGGATAATATTTCCAGATTGAATGGTATGCATGAGAGCGTAGTGTCAGTCAGAGGCTTATGCCTTGTCTCCAAGTTGTGGGAGGATCTACAGAAAATAATGGGGACAAAGTTGAAGTTTAGTACCGCACTTTACTTTAAACCGACGGACAGTCGGAGCGGACTATACAGATCCTAAGAGATATGCTCCGAGCTTGTAAAATTGATTTCAAGGAACTTGAGTTGAGAAGTTACCGTGAATTGAAGTTGCCACTAAGCTACCATGTAAATGTTACCTACGAAGCATGGTATTGTAGAAATGTCAAATTCCTTTATTTTGGAATAAAGTCAGTGAATGAAGAATTTTAAGACCTAAGTCTATTGCAGAAAACTGTCGAGTGGCAAACAAGGTCAAAGAAAAAGGGGTCAAGACAGCTCAGGATTTTCAAGAGAGACACCAAGACCTCGAGTTCGCCATAAGTGACAAAGTATTTTTTTTTTTTTTGAAGATATCACTTATGCATAGTTTGAAATGATTAGACAAGAAGGGAAAGTTATATTCTATATATGTGTTGGATCTTATAAACTTTGGAGAGACGTAGAAAAGTTGTATATCAATTAGCGTTACCGCTATCCATGTCTAGTGTGCATGATGTATTTCATGTGTCTCTATTGAAGAATTACATTGGAGATCCATAACAAGGGTATTGACCACAGAATCACTGGATTAGATAGAAGTTTTAACTATTAAAGTGGTACCAGCCTAGTTCACTAGTTGGAAGGTATAATATCTCAAAAACTGGGATAGTTATTATATGAAGATAATCTGGTGAAGACAAGACGTAGAGAAGATGGCATGGAAAGAAGAAGATGCAATGCAGAAGTAGAATTCCCACCTAAATTCAAATTTTGAGGACAAAATTTATTTTAAGGAGGGGGGAGTTGTAAGATCCGTACGTTCAATTTCGAGGACGAAATTTCTTTTAAGGGTGGTGGAGTTGTAAGACCCATACGCCACAAACTTGGTCTAACCTTACATTTCGTGTCGTGACCCGTCTACATATGATGGTCGAGTGGACCAAGTGTGTGAAGAAACCCAAGACCCAGTATGAAAATTTACTCAAAAATAGTCAAAATGAGGGTAAGGTCGCATGCCTAAACAGGCAGGTCCGACCCCCTCATTAACCCCCACCATCGACCCATGACCAGGGGTCGCAGGGGGTCTCGGATTGTCCTACCACCACATCGACCCCCTCATTAACCCCCAGTATTTGGGAAAAACAACACGAACTGAAAATTAGGAAACTTTCCTAATTTCGATTGGAACCTTTCCTAAACTCAATGTAACTTATTTTGGGAGGTTTTACTCTATAAATAGGACGTCCCTAAGCCTCTTTCACTCCTTTTACAACCCTAATTGGATTGAGAGAAAGAGAAGAGAAGGAAGAAAAGAAAAAGAGAAGCAAGGAAGAGAAGAAAGCAAAAAAGAGAAGAGTTGCAGAGAAGGAGTATTCTTCTCAGGTATGGATACTAATTCCATGAGTTTCTACAGACCTTAGGTTAGATAATGAAGAGAGTATGATCTCGGAGAATCCCAAACCATCAACCCATGGTTAGGTTTTCATGGAAAACCATGGGGAAGTCATGAAAGCCATTTAGGTGAATGAATCATGGTTTTAGGCCATAGAACATGTGTAATATGGACTGTAGTAGCAAGCCATAGGACCCCAAACACGAAGAATGGACTGAAAGCAGAAAAATCAACAAAACCCACAGGGGGTCGCACAGGGGGTCGATGGCCAATCAACCCTAACAGACCCTAAGCATCGACCCCCAGTGTTCGGGAAGTCCAGAATAGGGGGGTTACACCAGGGTCGATCATGACTCCGACCCTACCTCCGACCCCCAGTTAAAAACATGGTTTTTAAATTCGGAATTAATTCTAATTAAATTCTATCGACTTTGTTAGGTCTTCTAGCAATATAATAACAATATAAAGGTGATTTTAAAGCTTGAAAAAGGATCTATTAGCAAGCTAAGGTGAGGAAATAGGACTCTAAACTAATTGATTAATAACAAACTGTTTTTATTTCTTAAGTCCAATGCCATATTGATTCTATGCGTGTATGCTTGTATGTGCATTCAACATGTCATCTAATATTTCTATTATTTGTTCATGCATATTTACTTTATTGTTTATAACATGATGGTGATGATGATGATAGGAATAGGTATGTGAATGTATGTGTGTGGTTGGTGTACTTGATGCTAGCGAGTATCAGGGGCGGTGTGATGGGGACGTCAATAAACATTAATCTTTGGCGGGTCTCAGCACTTTAGCTCTATCTCTAACTCAAGTCTTGTGCATTAGCATCGTCGTATCACCATTACCTTAGCAGAACTATTACGTCCTAGAGTATCAGGGGAGGTGGTCTCGGTCCTTGTAGTCTCTGACTCTACCGGGGGGCCTTAGCTCTATCTCTATGGACGTTCTGAGGGATGCTGGGGTGAGGCCTTGGATACACTGTTTGGCATTAGGATTGGTTAGTTGCGAGCCCAGTTTGCAGCCCTCGCCAACAGGGGCTTAAGTGTTGGTATGGCACTGTACAGTAATAAACGTTAACTTTGTTATACAATGTTCATGCTTTGGGTGCTTGTGAGTCGAAGATAAACGTTACCTTCGGGCAGCGTCACACACTTGTGTATAGAGGCGGGGTCAATAAACGTTATCCTTTGACCACCTAAACCTTTCTATTGCATATTACAAACTATAAACCAGACCAAAGATATGAATTGACTGCATGCATATGTATTGTTGCATTGTTTTGTTTACTCACTGAGCTCAAGTTGGAAAGTTGACCCTCGCGCGCGCAATTCTTTTAGTTTCTGATGTTGCAGGTACTATGATTGAAGATTATGTCTACACGCCAACATATGAACGAGTGGAGGCTATGAATGAGCAAGCTGTGGAGAACGAACATGGTTCGTTAAGCGAGCATTTCAACGGTGGATACGTTTAGTGTTTAGTTTTCGTATTTGGATATTGTAATATGTATTAAGTTATGTTTTGGTTACTTGGAAATAAATAGAATATTAATTATTTATCATGATTAGACCTCAGTTCATTATCTGTATGACTTTCGCAATTTATTTTATTACCTCTGATTAATGTGGAATGTGTTTTGGTTTATCATATGTGGGATAGCCTATTATGAGATCCTGGTTGAACCGTTGGTTTATTGATGGTTCATCACACCATTTTGGTTGGAGCAGAATTTGGGGTGTGACATGAAGTCTAACCCAAAAATAGTCAAATGTGAGAGTAGGGTCGTATGCCTAAACAGGTATGATCGACCCCACCTCAAAAGAAGTCCAACCCATGACTTTTAGTCGTGGGGTCGCATGACTAGAAAAACGTAGGGTCGACGGATTCTGCGACCCTACGTCTGACCCTATGATGACAGACAGAAATCAAAAATTAGGAAACCTTCCTAATTCGAAGGGGATCTTTCCTAAACTCATTGGGACTTATTATGGAGGGTTTCCTCTAGAAATAAGATGTCCCTTAGCCTCTTTTACTCCTTTAGAACCCTAATTGAAAGTGAGAGCAAGAGAAAGAGAAGGAAGAGAAGAAGAGAAGGAAACTTAAAGAAGAAGACTAAGGAAGAGGAGGAAGTTCAGAGAAACCTCTGAATTAAGGTATGAACTTAATTCCCTAACTGAATAAGAGAGCCTATAATAGTTATGAAGAATTTAGGATTAGGAGAAACCCAAATCATCCATCCATGGATGAGTTCCAAGAGATTCCATGGAGAAATAATTATGGACAATGAATGGTGTATAAATTGTAGTTTTGAGCCATAGAACAATCATAGAATGGACCATGATAGTAAGTCAAAGGATCCAAACATGAAGGGATGGACTTTAGAATGAAAGGTCGACTCAGAATACGTGTGGTCACACGTAAGGTAGAATGATATCCGACCCTACGAGACCATATGATCGACCACATGCCCTCGGGAAGTCCCAGGGAGGGTGTGGTCGCACGTAGGGTCGAATGGTATCCAACCCCTCATGCGACCCTACACCCTGGGGTCGCAGAAACTGCTACCCTAGGTGCTACCCTACCTGCGACCCTACAGGTTCTGTTAGTTTAAACATGTTGAAACTAATTTTAATTAAAATCTATCGACTTGTTAGGTCTTTCTAGTGGTTTAAAAGTGAATTATAAAGCTTGAACGAGGATCTTCTAGCAATCAAAGGTGAGGGAACAAGACCTAAACTAATTGGCTAATAATAAACTGTTTTCGTTTATTGAGTCCAATACCATGAATGAATCTATGCTTGTATGATTGTAATGTGCATATCACATGTCATCCACTATTCCTGTTATTACTGTTCATGCATATTTAATTTCGTTTATTATGACATGATGATGATGATGATGCTAGGAATAGGCATGTGAATGTATGTGTGTGGTTAGTGTACTTGATGCGAGTGGAGCATCAAGGGGAGGACGTGACACTATGGTTCATACTGGTCACTAGACTCTAGCTCTATCTCTACTCAAGTCTTGTCCACTAACATCGTCGTATCGTCATTATCTTAACAGAACTATTACGTCGTAGGGCATCAGGGGAGGTGGTCTCAGACCGTGTAGTCTCTGACTCTGCCAGGGGGCCTTAGCTCTATCTCTATGGACGTATTGAGGGATGCTGGGGTGAGGCCTTGGATACACTGTTTGACATTAGGAAAGGTTAGTTGCGAGCCCAGTTTGCAAGCCCTCGCCAGCAGGGGCTTACGTGTTTGTATGGGTAGGGCATCAGGGGAAGTGTGATGCGATGCGGTCTTAAACACTTTAGCTCTATCTCTATTCCATGGTGGGTGCATGTGGGGGCGGCAATAGTGTTTGATCCATTGGGCGGTTTCACACATTCGTGTATAGAGGTGCGGCGGCCACCTATCCTTTATATTGTACATTGCAAACTTATGAACCAGACCAAAGATATGAATTGAATGCATGCATATGTTTGTTGCATTGTTTTGTTTGCTCACTGAGCCATGATGTGTGCTCACCCTTTTCAAATTTGAATATTTTTAGTTGATGATGCAGGTACGATAGTGGAAGATTATATGAATGCTCCAACATACAGGCATGCGGCGACAATGGAGGTAGAAGTGATGATGGAGTCGCATGATTCATCATGCGAGTGCAACTCCTGTGTTTTTTATTAGATTTTGTTTAAGTTATACAGACAATGCAATTGATTTAATTATTTTAATTTATGTCTTAGTCCTTTTGGGAGATAATTGGATAATTTATTTATTTTATCACAGTTAGACTCTCAGTTCATTTAATATTAAAAACTTCCGCTATCGTGTATTTATTCTGATTTTTTGTTGTGGATGTGTATGGTTTAAGCAAACAGACATAGCCTATTCGAGATCCTGGTTGAACCGTTGGTTATTAGCGGTTCATCACACCATTCTGAATAGTGTGGAATTGGAGTGTGAAAACTTGGTATCAGAGCTCTCAGGCCCTGTCTATTAAACCGATATATTTCCATAAAAGTTCGTGAACTGAGTTAGGATTAAAATGTAAAAGCTGTAATAAGAACATACTATAAGCACCTGTGTTGTATGAGACAAAATTAAGAAAGAGAATAATGCACTATTAAAAGGAGAAACAAGTTTTATATACATCAAATAAAAAGCAACGTACATACATATCAAAATCAGAGTACGGTCCACAATCTAGACAGTTACTCTGTAGTACAAGGAAAAACAAAAGAAATATACATCATGGAGCTGGAGGTGCTGGAGGAGGAGGTGCCTCACGATCTTGGTCATAGTCCTCCGCATACACTCAAGTCAGCCAGGCTACCTGAGTCTGGGTCACCTGGAGACTAGTTGCCAGCTCGACCATTCGCTGATCCGATACGCGTTGGGCCTCTCTAATCTCACGCAGTAGCCCCATCATATCATCAGAGGGTGGGCGTGAAGGACCAGCAGTGTGTGAAGGAGCCCGAGATGGACCAACTCCAGTAGAATATAGAGGTGAAGGAGGAGGTATGGCGTCTACATCCATGAACATACGATCCTCATCCTCAGCATCACCCCCATGGACCCCTGCTCCTACTGTTGCTGCTGCCGCCTCAGGGTCTGCTACCTCTACTCGAGTACGAGGATGCACCAGAGCGTTCCTCTCATCATCACTGACCTGAGCATCCCGCATACCCATCCTACAGATGGCCTCCCAGTCAAGGTCCGATGAGAAGGTCTTCACCTGAATCCTCTCATCCAATAAATCAATGTGTAGGCGTGTGAGCAGTGTAGTGATCAGACGTCCATAGGGTAGGTTGCTTAACTGACCAGGCAGCATAGCATGGATCATCATCCGGATGATAATATAAGGAAGGCAAACAGGCTGTCTGGTGCAAATGCAGTAAAGGACATACTGAGTCAACTGAGAAATCCTATCATAGTGTCCACTCTGGGGGATCAGGTTGTGCTGGATAATTCTGTAGTACACCCGAGGCTCTGGACGTAGGTTGATCACTTTCATTTCCCAGCGATCATGTCTAATGAGTTGACTATCAATCTCAGCACGCATCGCCAAGGATAGGAACTGAGGTTCCTTGGGAGCACAATACACTAAAGGGCCATCATTTGATATGCCCAAAAGATCAGCCAACTGCTGGCAGTTAAATGAAACCTCCACCCCTTTGACATAGCTAGTGATCCTGAGCTCCCTACCCCTCTCTGCGTCATTGCGATCCCCCACTACCTGGAATTTCAATAGAACTACGTCACCAAAGTAGGACGAGTACAATCCTCATAGGTGATTAAACAAGGCTAGACTAGCCAAGTTTACACAGCGACCCCCTTCTACTTTCTTACACTCATAGCTAGCATACTGAGCTTCTGCCTCATTGGAGTGGAAACGAACGGGGTCATGAGCCCTAGGAACCTTGGTACGAGCCATACTATCTGCCAAGACATAGAAAAACAAACAAGATATTAGTAATGGTGAAAAACTCAAAAAATTTCGACATTATAACGGCATAAGTTGGCCAAAAGCCTCACTTTTCACCCAAACAACTGGGCAGGAGGACTTACATAGGTTCCAAACCATCCTGCAAAGCTCATACAGTCGGAAATTTAATCTAGAAAGATCGAATTTGAAGAAATTTCAATAAATTCAAAAAATCTCGAAAATTAGGTCAAAAATGGAAAATTTCAAGTTTCTTGATAACCAACCGATGAAACTCAAATATTTTTTAGGCCTTTCGTCCATTGGGTGACCAATAGCAAAATCCCCCAATAAAAATTAAATTTTTACGATTAGAAAAAGTTTAATTTGGAGAAAATGATGTAAATGGACAAAAACCTAGTTTAGAAAGCTTAAAAATGAGAAACAATAGAGAGCATATCTGAAGAAATGGAGCGGGAGTCGTGAACGGAAGAAAAATCACAAAACCCTAGGGGTCGATACTGTAGCAACTCAGGGGAAGCGAGTTGAGCTGGAAGAAAAGCGGAAGAATAGGAAATGAAACCAAAATTAGGTTTAAAAACCTGATTTTGGATCTAGGGTCGCAGAATCGACCAAAATGTGCAACCCTACGACCGACCCTACCATCGACCCTAGGTTCTCGGTGATCCGACAGACACCATGGGTCGGACCTAGGGTCGGACATATACCGACCCTACGATCGACCTAGGCTCTCGGTGGTCGACAAGGTGTTCTTAGGGTCGCATACCCTAGGGTCGCATAAGGAGTGACCCTACCATCGACCCTACGATGGAAAATACGATTTTTTGTCGAATGACTTGAAAAATTGGAAATTTATATTGATTAGTTGGAGTTTGACTTGGGAACAACTTATATTGATTGCCTCACATGTTCTATGATTATTTTCGAACATTACTACCACCGGAACGAGAAAATGGTTGGGCGAAGAGTGACCGGACGAGGCCGTAACCCAATTCCACCACCACCACTGTGGAGGAAGACAGCCATGTAAATCATGAAGCACAAGAGAATCTGAATATGGCACCGCCAGTAGTTAATGGTCAGACAAATCCTACAAACATGCCAGCCCCACCTACGGATTTGGCTACAGTCGTAATGAACTTAGCACAACAACTGCAGCAAATGCAGCAGGTGCAAGCCAATATGCAAGCTGCTATAGGAATGACTTTTCCAGCTGCACATACGACACCTATGCCAGCAGGACAAGCTAGCACAGTACCGGGGAAGCAACACGGTACCCCATATACCTCAAACACCGGTTATGCGGGCTCCGGTGCGAGAATCCCGAGGTAGCTCAAGACAAGTTACCAGTACCAACCACCTATGTATGGGGCCTATGCTCGTATCAGTTGGACCACTCCCGGCCGATCGAGCATTTTCTGAAGATGAAGCCTAAAGAATATAATGGTAAACCAACTGATCCTTTGTGGCCAGCACATTGGATCGACGAAATGGAGAGGAATTTTATGATGATGACAATGAATGAGGAGGAGAAAGTACTGCGTACAACTTTCATGCTAAAAGGCGATGCACACCACTGGTGGAAGTCCACACGGATTTACCTGTTAACAAAGCATGCCCAATTGACCTGGGCTATCTATAAAGAGGCATTCTTTGAGAAGTACTTCCCCAGATGTTTCAGAGATTCTATGGAGAGAGAGTTCCTGAGTTTATATCAGGGGCAAATGACTGTGGATGCATACCAACAGCATTATGAAGAGCTATTTTTCTTTGCACCCGCCAGCATGCAAGAGGAAAATACTAAGACCTGAAGGTTCGTCATGGGACTTAGGGGAAGCATTCACGAGTATGTTCTGGGACTGGAGAAGAAAGTCTACACTTGAAGTAGTACAGATTTCTCGAGTGATAGAGTCGAGCCAGAAAGAGAGCTATTTTGCTCAAAATAAGGGCATTAAAAGGCCAAACGGAAATTCATACAACGGAGGGAATACAAGGACAATCAAACCCTTCCGTACTCAAGGCTTCAATGCTACAGCCAAGACTACTCCAGCAGCTCAACCACAACAAAAGAAAAATAATGAAGGAGTAAAATGCTTTAACTGCAACCAAGTAGGACATTATTCAAGGGAATGTCCTAAACCCGGAGCGCACTACAACAAGGAAAGGTTTATGCGGTTACATCCGAGGATATTGTCGCATCGCTTTGATGTGGTCACAGGTATGACCTGAACCTTTCATTTTTATGTTACATTGTGTGAGCATGTAGACTAAATTAAAACAAATCACAGGTATCGTACCTATTAATGGCATACCCGTTAGACTACTCTTTGATTCTGGAGCTACTCATTATTTTATATTTGTGTCATTTGGAAAGATGCTGAATCTACCCCTCAAATTTTTGGACTACAAACTGCTTGTACGATTGCCTATGGGATTAGAAGTGACATTAGAAAAAGGTTATGGACCATGTCCAGTTCTTATTGACGAGAAGACTTTGGATGCAACCTTGATTCAACTTGAGATGACAGACTTTGATGTCATCTTGGGAATTGACTGGTTAGCTCGGCATTCTGCAAACCTATTATGTGCAGAAAAGAAGCTGACATTTAAAGACAAGGAAGGAGCAAAGTTTAGTTTTGTGGGAACCAAACTTCCCCGTAAACGAAAACTCATCCTCTCTACATTAAAGGCTAGAAAATGCCTCGAGAAAGGAGGAGTTAGGTATCTAGTATCAGTGGTCGACCTCACCAAGGAAGCACCACGAATGAAGAATATTGATGTTGTGCGTGACTTTCCAGATGTATTTCCTGAAGAATTACCAGGACTATCACCCGACCGAGCGACAGAGTTCGTTATAGATCTGATACCTGGATCCGCACCAATATCTAAAGCACCCTATAGAATGGCTCTTACTGAATTGAAGGAAATAAAAGTACAATTACAGGAATTACTGGACAAGGGTTACATCAGACCTAGCATATCACCATGGGGAGCGCCAGTATTGTTTGTAAGGAAGAAGGATGGTAGCATTCGACTGTGTATAGACTATCGAGAATTAAATAAGCTGACAATCAAGAATCGGTACCCATTGCCTCGGATCGATGACTTGTTTGATCAGTTGCAAGGTGCCAAGGTGTTCTCCAAGATCGAACTGCAGTCAGGATACCATCAGTTGATGATTAAGGACAGTGATATTCTAAAGACAGCATTCAGAACAAGATATGGACATTATGAATTTTTAGTCATGTCTTTTGGATTGACTAACGCACCCGCAACTTTTATGGAACTCATGAATCGGGTATTCTGTGACATGTTGGATACGTCGGTCATTGTGTTTATTGATGATATATTGGTCTACTCCAAGGACAAGGAAACTCATGTCATGAATCTAAGAGCCGCTCTGCAGCTATTAAGGAAAGAGAAGCTTTACGCCAAATTTATAAAGTGTAAGTTTTGGCTAAATGAGGTTGCTTTCTTAGGCCATGTTGTATCTGCTGAAGGAATTAAAGTGGATCCCAGCAAGATTGAAGCCATTGTGAAGTGGAAAGCACCAAAGAGCGTTGCAGAAATTAGAAGTTCCTAGGTCTAGCTGGGTATTATCGACGATTGATGAAAGACTATTCCAGAATTGTCGTACCTCTCACCAGTTTGACTAAGAAAGGAGAAAAGTTTGTTTGGACTGATAAATGTGAGAAAAGTTTCCAAACATTGAAAGCTAGATTGATACCTGCTCCGATCTTGTCTATTCCTATTCCAGGACAGCCATTTATCTTGTACACTGATGCGTCGGGATTGGGTTTAGGATGTGTACTTATGCAAGGAGAACAAGTAATTGCGTATGCCTTAAGACAACTGAAGACACATGAGAAGAACTATCCCACTCATGACTCGGAATTAGCAGCAGTAGTATATGCTGTCAAGATATGGAGACATTATTTGTATGGAGAGAAATTTCTGATTAAATCAGATCTTAAGAGTCTCACTTATCTTTTTAATCAGAAGGAGTTGAACATGAGACAAAGAAGATGGCTGGAATTATTGAAGGATTATGATTACGATATCTAGTATCATCCAGGAAAGGCTAATGTAGTTGCTGATGCGCTAAGCAGAAAAGCAATGATAAAATCTCAAGGATAGGTTAACACGACTGCAGCAATGTGTACTACAGGAAAAGTATTCAATTATGGTAATGAGCAGTTCATGATAAATGCACCGGGTGGATCAACCAACCAAGGGTTTATTCATCGGTTTTCAAATATGTTCGCAACATTGAAGATTGTATCTGATATAATTGATGAAGTGAAAGCCGCTATTAAATCAGACCCTTATCTGAGAACGGTACAAGAAGACATCGAAAAAAATAGGACAATTCCTGAGTTCACCTTGGACGATGAAAAGGTACTGAAGTACAAAGAAAGAGTATGTGTTCCTGAAACAGAAAATTTGGACATTAGACATCGACTAATGAATGAAGCTCACACCACCGCCTATTCAGTACATCCTGGAAGTATAAAGATGTATCATGATTTGAAGAAATTATATTGGTGGAGAGTAATGAAAGTAGATGTAGTTAAATTCGTGTCTCAATGCCTAAATTGTCAGAGGGTGAAGGCTGAATGGCAAAGACCTGCAGGATTGTTGCAGCCGCTGCCAGAACTAGCATGGAAATGGGACTGCATCACTATGGACTTCGTCATCGGGTTACCATTGACTCCTCGAGTAGTGACGCGGTTTGGGTGATTATAGATCGTCTGACTAAGATAGCTCGCTTTATAGCTATATGATCACAGTATACCCTGGAGAGTTTAGCCAAGCTATATGTGGATAACATTGTCAGATTACATGGTGTACCTGAAAGCATTGTAGCCGATAGAGACTCACGCTTTACTTCAAAGTTTTGGGAAGGATTGCAAAAGGCTATGGGTACAACGTTGAAGTTCAGTACTGTATTCCATCCTCAGACAGATGGACAGTCAGAGTATACCATTTAGATTTTAGAAGACATGCTTCGAGCCTGTGTAATTGATTTCAAAGGCTGATGGGATGAGAAACTACCATTGATCGAGTTCGTTTATAACAACAGCTATCAGGCTACTATACATATGTCACCCTATAAAGCACTGTATGGTAGGAAATGTCGAACTCCTTTGTTTTGGAATGAAGTTGGAGAACGTAGCATCATTGGACCAGAGTTTGTTGAAGAGACTTGTCAAGTAGTTGACATCATCAAGGAAAGAGTTAGAACGGCTCAGAATCGTCAGAAACAGTATGGAGATACTCGACGCCGAGACCTTGAATTTATCATAGGTGATAAGGTATTCTTGAAAGTATCACCTATGCGAGGTTAAAAACGATTCGGACAGAAAGGGAAGCTAAGTCCGAGATATGTCGGGCCACATGAGATTTTAGCTAAACTTGGAAAAGTGGCTTATCAGTTAGCACTACCACCATCTATGTCAAGTATGCATGATGTATTTCATATCTCATTATTAAAGAAGTACATCGAGGAGATCCAACGCACGTTTTGGACAAAGAGATCCACTAGATGTAACTGATGATTTGACATTCGAAGTAGCACCAACTGAAATCACTAGCCAAAAGGTTCAACGTCTACGCAACCATAACATATACTATGTTAAGGTCACCTGGAGGAGCCGAGATATAGAAGAGATCACATGGAAAGAAGAGAATGCTATGCGGAAGCAATATCCTCACCTTTTCGACTCGGAAGGTATGTACAAATTTCGAGGATGAAATTTTTAATAAGAGGGGGGGAGTTGTAAGACTCGTATCGAACTAACCAGTCTTACCACCTTGTACCAGGTCTACCTATCATGGTTGAGCCAAGTGGACCAAGTGCGTGAAGAAACCACAAGACCAGGTATGAAGTCTAACCCAAAACAGTCAAATGTGAGAGTAGGGTCATATGCCTAAACAGGTATGATCGACCCTACCTCAAAAGAAGTCCAACCCATGACTTTTTAGTCATGGGGTCGCAAGACTAGAAAAACATAGGGTCGACGGATTCTGCGAACCTACGTCCGACGCTACGATGACAGACAGAAATTGAAAATTAGAAAACCTTCCTAATTCGAATGGGATCTTTTCTAAACTCATTGGGACTTATTATGGAGGGTTTTCCTCTATAAATAGGACGTTCCTTAGCCTCTTTCACTCCTTTAGAACCCTAATTGAAAGTGAGAGCAAGAGAAAGAGAAGGAAGAGAAGAAGAGAAGGAAACTTGAAGAAGAAGACTAAGGAAGAGGAGGAAGTTCAGAGAAACCTTTGAATTAAAGTATGAACCAAATTCCCTACCTGAATAAGAGAGCCTAGAATAGTTATGAAGAATTTAGGATTAGAAGAAACCCAAATCATCCATCCATGGACGAGTTCCAAGAGATTCCATGGAGGAAATAATTATGGACAATAAATGGTGTATAAATTGTAGTTTTGAGTCATAGAACAATCATAGAATGGACCATGATAATAAGTCAAAGGATCCAAACATGAAGGGATGGACTTTAGAATGAAAGGTCGACTCAGAATACGTGTGGTCGCACGTAGGGTCGAATGATATCCGACCCTACGAAACCATATGATCGACCACATGCCCTCGGGAAGTCCCAGGGAGGGTGTGGTCGCACGTAGGGTCGAATGGTATCTGACCCACATGTGACCCTACACCCTGTGGTCGCAGAAACTGCTACCCTAGGTGCTACCCTACCTGCGACCCTATAGGTTCCGTTAGTTTAAACATGTTGGAACTAAATCTAATTAAAATCTATCGACTTGTTAGGTCTTTCTAGTGGTTTAAAAGTGAATTATAAAGCTTGAACGAGGATCTCTTAGCAATCAAAGGTGAGGGAACAAGACCTAAACTAATTGGCTAATAATAAACTGTTTTCGTTTATTAAGTCCAATACCATGAATGAATCTATGCTTGTATGATTATAATTGTTATATCACATGTCATCCACTATTCCTGTTATTACTGTTATGCATATTTAATTTCGTTTATTATGACATGATGATGATGATGATGCTAGGAATAGGCATGTGAATGTATGTGTGTGGTTAGTGTACTTGATGCGAGTGGAGTATCAGGGGGAGGACGTGACACTGTGGTTCATCCTGGTCACCAGACTCTAGCTCTATCTCTACTCAAATCTTGTCTACTAACATCGTATTATCGCCATTACCTTAGCAGAACTATTACGTTGTAGGGCAACTGGGGAGGTGGTCTCGGACCATATAGTCTCTGACTCTGCTAGGGGGCCTTAGCTCTATCTCTATGGACGTATTGAAGGATGCTGGGGTGAGGCCTTGGATACACTGTTTGACATTAGGAAGGGTTAGTTGCGAGCCCAGCTTGCAAGCCCTCGCCAGCAGGGGCTTACGTATTGGTATGGGTAGGACATCAGGGGAAGTGTAATGCGGTGCGGCCTAAGCACTTTAGCTCTATCCCTATTCCATGGTGGGTTCATGTGGGGCTATAAGCACCCCATTTTTGTCATTTCCAACTGAAAAAAATCATACTAGTGTGTGTACAACAAAGGAAGAAAGATGAGTAAAAATTTGGGTTTTGACTACAACCTCGAGGTAGTTTTCAGTGGGTCCCACAACAAGGTCACAGGCTGTAATCTGCATGGTTGCATAGGTCATGGAATTATCTTCAAAATGAGACCAGAATTGGTCAATTTGATATCAAATGAAGAAGATATGATCATTTTAGTTGGATGATACATACAATGGAGGTTTCTAAAATTATCATAAATAATCTCAGGGGCTTTCATGCAAATTATCGTAAGTTAGATTGTTTGAATTTCAAAACATCATATCTTGATCATCCGACATCTGAATCATATGGTTTAAGTACCATTAATCCTTATTTTTAGTTCTCTTCAAAGTGGATGTAAATGATTTCCGGTAAAAGTCACTAGTGGGCCCCATGCAAGCTTTCATGCAAAATTATCGTTAGAACTTCAAAGCTTCATATATTTTCCGTTCTACGTCGGATTCAGATGATTCCAAAGCCATTATTCTTCATTTGTGATGTCCTACAAAGTGGACGTGGAAACTCTCGGGTAGAAGTCTCCGGAGGGTACCATGCAAAATTATATATGGAAATGGTCATTTAATCTTCGAAAATTTATATTTTGATCATCCCATATCCAAATCAGGTAATTTCAGTTTCATTATGTTCCATTTTTAGTACTCTACAAAGTGGAAGTAAAAGATTTCCGGTAAAAGTCTCCGAAGGATCCCATGCAGAATGGTCAGCTAAATTATCGATAATTGGTCTGCTTAAACTTCAGAAATTCATAACTTAGTCATTTTATTTCCAAATGAGGTGATTTTAGTTCCAATATTCCTCATTTTTAATGTTCTACAAAGTAAATGTAGAAAATTAGAAATAGAGATTATCAAAAAATTCCGTGCAGAATGACAGTGGAAATAGCCCATGAAATGATAGAGAGAGAAACCAAGTCAATTCCAGTCAATCCAGTCAACTCAGCTCAACCCAAGTCAGTCTTGACCCAATCCAATCAATCCTTGTTAGTCCGGACCAATTCATGTCGGTGCATATACATGTATTTATTTTATATATTATTATATAATGTATAATATATTATATTATATTGTATAATATATGCATATGTCTTATATGTATATTATATCATATATTAATATATTAATATATTATATGTTTATATATATATGTTTTATATATATAAAAAAAAAGAGGCAAGTAGGATCCGAATAAATGGGAGTCGGTGAGATTGTTGAAGAAGGAAAAAATCATAAAAAAGGAAGAAAGAAAGAAGAATCGGCAAGATCTAGAAGAAAAGGAAAGAAGTTGAAGAAGGAAAAAATCGAAAAAAAAAAGAAAGAAGATCGAGAAGAGGAGAGAGAGAGAGAGAGTGGTGGAGAGGGAGTATAAAAAAAGGAAAAAATAGAAAAAGAAAGAAGATCGAGAAGAGGAGAGAGAAAGAGCGGTGGAGAGGGAGTATAAAAAAGGAAAAAACAGAAAAAAGAAAGAATATCGAGAAGAGGAGAGAGAGAGAGAGCGGTGGAGAGGGAGTATAAAAAAAAAAAAAAAACAAAAACAAAAAAGGGAAAAAGAACCGAGAGGAAGAGAAAGAGAGTGGGGGCATGGTGAAAAAAAAGAAAAAAAGATGAGAGGAATAACCAAAAGAGAGAGAGAGAAATCAAAAGGGAATGGAGAGAGAGACCGATCGAGAGAGGATCGTGAGAGGAAGAGAGAACCAGAAAAAAATAAATAGAGAGAGAGAAGAAGAAGCGGGAGCAGAAAAAGGAGAAGAAGAAGAAGGGAGGAAAAGAGAAGAAAGCACACAGAGAGAGGACGAATACGAGAGAGGAAGAAAGAAGTCGAAGGAGATAGGAGAAGAGAAGAAGGAGATTTGAGAAAAAAAAGAGGTAAAAATCTGATCCCTTACCTGTATATCAGCTACCAAACCCAGCCATCTGTCTACAAGCTTCCATGCATCTACATCTGTAAACCTTCATGAACCTTCACCACCAAACCACCAAAACACCAACTCCAACACCAAATTCCCTTGTTGTGATCTACCCTTAACTGATTCCCTGCACTACCCATGCAACGCAAGCCTCCACTCACATAATCTGATCCCATCATCATCTATACTCACAATCCCATCTCTTCACTCTTGTCTAGCTTGTATCATTAATCAAAACCTAGCCACGGCCGGCAGCTTGCTATCATCTGCAGTTCCAATTCCATCCCACAACACCTCATCAAATCCCTCACCTTGACACCCTAGCAGCCCCACCCCACATATGATCACTTGAGCCCCCACGATCCATCCTAGCTTTGGTCATCGGCCCAACCATAGCACTCTCCTATTCCCAATAGCAATCTCCCACCACCGAGAACTTGATCATACAATTGTGTAGCCATGTGTTGGAGTTTCATTTGAGTAAAATTGACCTTCGTGTGTTAGAAATTTCATGGAGTTAAAAAATGATCCGAGGGTATTTAGAATTTCATGTGGTTAAAATTGATCCGAATATGCTTGGATTTTTATGAAATTGATTACATTGGCTTAAAATTTTAGGTGATTAAATATGGACCATTGATATGGATTTTGAATAATTAAATTGTGGCCATCGATTGGGATCGATCTTAGAATTTGATGTGATTAATTGTGACCATTGATCTGAAACTTTTTAATGTCAATTTTAATATGGCCATTTTATGTTAAGTTATTTCACATGATTTAATTATGGCCTTTGATCTTGAGGCATTAATTGATAAATCGATCCATGGATGATCAGGTGATTTACGATTATGTGATGATATTAAATCGAACCATTGGATTCCATGTTGATATGTCTACCATCTTGATGCTTACATGATTTTTGTTGTTTTTGGAATGCTACACATGCTTATTGCCATATTTGTCAGCCACATGCTTTTGTCATATTTAGATGCTTCTTGTCATGTTTGGATGCATCTTTGCTATGTTTGGATTACTACTATTGCTATAGTTGGAATGTTTTTATTTGCCATATTTGTCTTGAAAGAGATAAGTTGAAAAGAAAATAGCAATTAGGGTAAAAAAACCTAAAAAATAGAAAGAAAATAGCAATTAGGGTGAAAACCTAAAAAATGGAAAAGAAAATAGCAGTAGGATAGAAAAAATAGAAAAAATCTAAAAAATGGAGAAAGATAGCAATTAGGGTAGAAAACCTGAAAATGAAAAGAAAATAGCAATTGGGGTAGGAAACCCTAAAATTGAAAAAAGAATATAGCAATTAGGGTAGGAAACCTAAAAATGGAAAAAGGAAATAAAGGCAATTAGGGTAAACCTAAAATGGAAAGGAAGAATATAGGGAAACCCTAAAAATGGAAAGATTAATTAGAGGCAAGATAAACCCTAGAATAAAGAGAATAATTAGGGTATGAAACCCTAAAAAATGAAAAATCACAATGAAAGGGATAGGAAACCCTAAAAACCTAAAAATGGAAACAACAAAAATGATAGGAATTTAGGTCTAATCCCAAAATCTTATTGGCAAAATAGAAAGAATTTGATACAATCCCAAATAAAAATGGTAGAATTTAGGTCTAATCCTAGATCCTATTGACAAAAATAGAAGAGTTTGGTACAATCCCAAATAAAATGATAGGAATTTGGGTCTCATCCTAGATCCTATTGACAAAAATGGTAGAATTTGGTACACATTCCAAATTCGACTCTCATGAATCATTTTGAACTATGTCTAGTGTACCTGATTTCTAGGGCACACCTAGAATACGTTGGTAATTTGGAATCCCAAATACGGTGCAAGCCACCCATCGACCATACATCCGCATAAACTTCAGCTTGAACAAAAATCTAATTGAAGCATATGCATAAATCACTTTCATAATCTTTAATCACAAAACCCCATTGGAGACTACGTTTTTTGGACTTGATTTCCAGATTGGAATACGTAGGCGATTTGAGATGTCTTACACATCTCAGATTCGATCAAGACCAAACCATCTTTGGTTCGGTTCCTTTGTATAATATTGTACATTACATTTGCTTGTTTATTTGCTTTAAAACATGATTGGCTGAACCCTAGGTTAGAATAACTTAGCAACTTGGTTTAGGACATCCTCCATTGAACCCTAGTCATCTAGTTGACCAAGCACAGTCAAAATTATAGTTTAAGGAAAGTTTAGGAAGTCGATATTGATCGGGCGGTTTGGGTGCCTAACACCTGCCCATAACTGGTACCACGAATACTACTCGATCTTTTGCGGACCAAGAACGATACATTGGGTCATGAGTCAATAGAAGTCTTACCTTAGGGTGAGGCTACATTTTTTAAGGTCCTAGACCTTAATCTGGAGTGGCAACTCTAATAAAACCATTAATTTTCATCGATACGGATCCACATTCATCTGGGGAGGATCATCGATTTCTCATTGTCCTCACGAGTGGGCGACTTTGCTAGGGAATAATATTCGAACTCCTAGGATACTTTCCTATATTTGATTTACTTGACATTTGATGCTAGATCTAGGATACTATATTTATGCTTCTATAATATTACTTTGGGAATGGTTTGAGATCAGCACATTCGGTGCAGTAGCTGAACCGGGTCCCATGTAGATGGGGCAGCCCGCTAGGCGAAACACACACCTTGGCTTTTGCTGGCGAGACCACGACCGTAGGCAGCCTAACGAGCATTTTTGGGTCCCGCCCGAGAATGCGTTATGCTTACTCCACGCCACTCTGGATCCTGCAACATAGTATATAAAGGGGATTAGGGGCCCATTATTCGTCGTGCATTCGGTGATAGGTCACCGGTATCCTACGTCAAGAGTGGCCTTTCTATCCTATCCAGTTTGAGCCACATGTATGGTTTTTGGTCTATCTCTGAACTAACGCTGTTACGAAACCCGTTCAAGTACAGTATGCATGCCGTAATATCGAAGTTACGCCCGTTTTCTCTCCGATTTGTTGACGTGTTTGATCTGTTTTCGATAGGCATCTTGAACTCTCTCACTTGTTGAGAGCGGGAGGATTAGCATAAACAATATTCATGTCGAATAGTGAGCTGGCCTTTGTACACTCTCTCTATCCACGAGCTCAAAGCATCGGATCTATC